>JAADWZ010000406.1:0-28710 GCA_023336445.1 Pythium dissimile | reverse complement strand
GGTCAGCTCGGAGCTCCACAAGACTCTCTTGCCGAGGCTTTTCTCGTTCCTGAAGCCCGGTGGAGTGCTTGCGTTCCAAATCCCAGACACGCGCAACCAACCGAGTCACCAGCTCATGATCGAGGCGGCCAAGCAGCTTGGTTGGGAGCAGGACGTCGCCCACGTGCGCTGGGTGACGTGCGAGCAGGAGCCCGGATTCTACTATGAGATCTTTAAAGAGCTCATTGGGCAGTCCACGCGAGAGAATCTCGACTTGTGGGCCACGACGTACGCGCAGATCATGGAAGGAGAAGCACCTGTGGCCGACTTCACGTCGTCCACGGGGCTCGGTCCGTACCTCGAGGCGCTCGGAGGCCGCGATTCCGCGCGTGGGAAGGAGCTAGAGGCTAAATAACGAGCGCTCGTAAAGATGGCCTACCCCAAGCAGAGTGACTGGCGATCTTCGCCTTGAAGCGCTTCTTCTGGTCGCCACCAAGCCACAGTCCATGTAAACAAAACGCCCTATTTAGTCCCAGCCATAAATAGTCTCCCGCAGGTTGGTAATTACAGTTTTTAGAAAGGGTAGAACCCCAGCGTTTTACGAAACGACGTGGTGTTTGATCCGCAATTGCGAAGAAACCGAAGAGCCTACTACTGCTACTGCTGCTGCTGCTGCATCTTCCCCCGTATGCTACACCAGCCGTACGGACACGTAGAGATACCGCTAGCCCAATAGTGAGCGTAGCTAGCGTGTAGCTGACGGTAGTGGGCTGGCGATGGGGCCCAAGAAAGCCAAGAAGGAGAAGAAAGGCGGCAACGCCCCAAAGAAGAACGCGGAAGAGGATGCGGCGCTCAAAGAGAGCGAGACCGAGCGACTCGAGCTGGTGAGGCAGGCCAAGCTGCTGCTGGAGATGACCAAGAAGGAAGAGCAGGCGTTCAACGAGTTCCAGCAGCAGCGCGAGAAGATCAACTACTTTTGGATCGTGGAGAAGAAGAACCTGGAGGACCGACGCTCGGAGCTGCGCAACAAAGAGCGCGAGCGCCAGGACCTGGATGAAAAGCACCAGGTCGAAATCAAAGTGTATAAGCAGCGCGTCAAGCATTTACTCTACGAGCACCAGAACGAGATCACGACGCTTAAGAAAGACTTGGAACAGGCGCTCAAGCTCCACCAGGACGACTACCGCGGCAACGAGCGCGAACTCAAAGGCGATAAGCGGCGACTCAAGTTTGATCTCAAGGAGATCGAGTTGACGCACGAAGACTACCTCAAAAGTCTCAAGCAGGACCAGGATCGCCGCATCACGGCGCTGCGGCAAGAGTTTGAACGCCACGCCAAGGAGCTGCAGCAGAAATTCGAGCGCAAGCGCAAGGCGATCCGCGACGAGCTGGAGGCGCGGCGCAAGGCCGACACGCAGCGGATCGAAGAGCGCAAGAACCACCACATCGCGCAGCTCATGGCGGCGCACGAGAAGGCATTTGGCGAAATCAAGAACTATTACAACGACATTACCCATAACAACCTCGACCTGATCAAGTCGCTCAAAGAAGAAGTGGGTGAGATGAAGCGCAAGGAGGCGCAGGACGAGAAGCAAATGTTCGAGATCTCGCAGGAAAACAAGCGCATGTCCGAGCCGCTCAAGCGCGCGCTCACGGACGTGGAACGGCTGCGCAAGAACATTATAGTCTACCAGCACGACAAAGTCGAGCTGCGCACTAACAAGGCGCAGCTGCTCGTGCTCGAGCAAGAGTACGCGACGCTCTCGTGGGAGTTGGAGGTGCTGCAGCAGCGGTTCGCGCAGGTCCAGCGCGAGTACGAAGACCTCAACGCCCAGTTCCAGTCGAGCATCTACGACGTGCAGCAGAAATCCGGCCTCAAGAATTTGCTGCTCGAAAAGAAGATGGACGCGATGACTTTGCGGCTCGAGCAAAAGGACGCCGAGCTCAACGAGGTGCTGCTCCACGCCAAGCTGGAGCCCGCGATCGTGGACCGCGTCAAAGGCCGACTGCAAGACATCATGGAGAACAAGAACCGCGACCTGCGCGACCTGGAGAGGGAGCTCGGCAACCTCCAGCGGCTCCAGCAGGAGCTGGCCAACGCCACGGCGCTCAAGATGAGCGAGTATGGTCTCCCACTGGACGAGCTCGGGTTCACTGCCCAGGTGCGGCCAGTGCTGCCGGCCCACGCGACGACGGGCACGACGGTCAGCTCCACGGCTGGATCATCGTTCTTGAGCGCAGGCTTGTTGTCATCACCTACCAAAAAATCACCCGGTCAGCGCACCAAGAAAGCTTCTGAAATTTCTTCACCCACCACCAAACCTCTGAGGAACGCGCTGGATGTGCACAATGCGCCGCCGACGAAGAGTAGTAACCAGTCCAACTAGCAGTAGCCGGGTCGCGTGCGCGCGCTCGCGTCTTGTATTATAGCCCCAACACAGACACAGACTCAACAATCCAGAGAGAGACACAGGGGACCCCCAAATACCGATTACAGTAGCAGATATCATACCCCTCCCTTGACTACGCCGTAGTCAACGTAGTCTACGGTGGCGTCGTCAAAGAAGGAAAGTGTGGACGCTGCATTTGCGCCCGGGGCCATTGTTATGCGAAGCGCGACGAGGTGGTGTGCACGTGGTCCGAGCTCGAGGTGGCGAGCACGCTGAAGCAGAGCTTCTCCACGCGCGCATCCAGCGTGTCCAGCTTGGAGGCCATCTCCCGCTCGAACAGCGAGAGCTGCATGGTCATGTTCTGCGCGAGCTGCGCGCACGACTGCAGTGGCGACGAGATCCCGTGACCCAGCGGCAGCGCGAGTAGCGGTGGCGGCGGCGGCGGCATCGTCGACGTCGAGAGCATGAGCATCTGGAACGGGTGCTGCGCGGTCGGATCACCGATCGGCGCGTGGTTCTGGAGAAAGTACTGCTGCTGCGGCGGCGGCTGCATGGACTGTGGCGGCGCCAGCTCCATGCTGTTCATGTACGAGCTCACATCGTCCGCCGCCGCCTGGACAGCTGCTGCGGTCGCGTCGTGGTGGTCCACCTGCATGGACGGCGACGGTGACCCGCGGCCGGTGCTGCCTTCGTTGTTGCTGCTCTCTCCGCCGGCGCCGGCAGACGTACTGCCCTCGGTATTGCCAGCGCCCTGCGACGCCCCGGCCATGTCCATCGCGGGCGCAAACTTGACCGGCAGCCGCGCGAGCTCGTCGTCGCTCATATTCTTGATGCTGTGGGCGCGCTTGAAGTGGCGCAGCCAGACGTTGATCGAGCGGAACGAGACGTTGGCGGCGTCGTCGGCCGCGTATTGCATGAAGAGGTCGGTGGTCTTGTGCGCGAGCGCCTCGGGCGACACGCCGCGGCCGAGCTTGCGCTGGCGGATGAGCCAACGGTAGAGCTCTTGCTCCACGCCCGGGTGGTACTCGGTCGTGGCCTTGAGCGTCTTGCGGCGCAGACTCGACAGGTGCTTGGCGTCGATGCAAAATGCCAGAATGCGGTCCTTGTTCTTCTTAATGTCCGACACTTGCTGGCGCGAGATGCCAAAGTCGCGCGAGATGGTCACGGGCTGCTCACCCATTTCGAGCCGCTGGAGCACTTGCTGCTTCTCGTGGATCGACAGCACCACGCGCTTGCGCTTGTGGCCGTCGCCGCCCTTGCCGTTGTCGCCCCGCGTGGAGCCCGCGCCGCTGGACGACGGCGTCGGCGAGTGGCTGCCCCCGGTCGAGTGGATGCGGATCAGATGAGCCGGGAGCGCGTGGTCGTGCGCGCAGTCCGGGCCACACCCTCCACCTCCTCCCCCTCTACCGTCGTCCTCTTCGTCCTCCTCCTCCTCCTCCTCCTCCTCCTCTTCGTCGTCCGCCGCGTGGTCGTCGTCCGCCAGCAGCGCGTCGTGCTCCTCGCCGCCACCGATCACCACAACGCTGTGGGATGAGAGCAGCCCATGAGGGTCGCCAGCGCCACCGCGGCCGCCGTCACTAAGGTCGATCACGGCCACGGCGCTCACTGAGTGCGCGTCATCCGCCGACACGCCATCCATACCCTTATTCACGAGGCCGTCACGATGCGCGGCGAGACGAAGGCGCCGCTGAGTGTTAGAGGCCAGCGCGCGAGGGTCCTCGCGGGAGAAAATGGTGCGCGATAGGCGTGCTGTAATGAGGTGGTGGACGGTAGATGCCCCCTTTTTTGAATTTTATCCGGATATTGCCTTGGGATGACTGACCAATGAAGAGAGTTGCATCCGGACAGTGACATGATGTGACCGGATAATACAAATCCGGTTCTGTATTATCCGGTTCTGTATTATCCAGTCACACTCATCCACCCTGAGCTGGGAGCTATCCGGACGTAACCCAAAGTATGAATCTATCGCCACCTCCGACCCATGCGACGCCGACGCGTCATGGAGACCGTCATGGAGACAGTGAAGGCTCCACGGGCAGCTCGCGGTGGAAAGCGTCTGCGTCGGGACAACAGATTAGTGGCGGTAAGGTGGCTGGAATAGCGGGGACGCGGCGTAACGACATGGGCGACAATGGGTTGCTGATACGTGACTGAATGAACATGGCTCCACCAGCGTTCCGGAGTGTGCTGCTCAAGGAGCAGCGGCGCCGCGAGGGCGAACTCGCCGCCAAGGACCTAAACGAGAGTAAGCACATTCTCATCTCATGAGCTGGAGGAAGATGTAGTGGGTGGTAGTAGACAAGCGCTCATGTGCAGTATACTCGAATTCTGTAGCGCTGAAGCAGGAAACGCTGGACGCACTGCGGCAGAAGGCGCTGGACCTGCAGAACGACAAGTGGATGTACGAAGACGTCCACATCTAATTACTCTTCCACCACCGGACGTCAAAGAAACAACCTCATTTTTTCACACTATCGTTTTTGTCTCTCTCTCTCTCACACTCTCTCTCTTCAACGAATCTTCTTTAGACAAACTTTTCAGTCGGTGACACGAGTTTATTCGTTCGTTCCGCTACGCTGCTTCCTTTAGAGAAGGTTGCGGTTCTGGAACTCCTGGAGCATAGTCGAGCCGAGACGAGCAGGCGAGCGCGTCACCGACACGCCGGCAGCCTCGAGCGCCGCGAACTTGCCTGCGGCGGTGCCCTTGCCGCCCGACACGATCGCGCCGGCGTGGCCCATGCGGCGGCCGGGGGGCGCCGTCGTGCCGGCGATGAAGCTTACGACCGGC
This sequence comes from Pythium dissimile, assembly GCA_023336445.1. Lineage (NCBI taxonomy): Eukaryota > Oomycota > Peronosporomycetes > Pythiales > Pythiaceae > Pythium > Pythium dissimile. Next base: position 23,551 of record JAADWZ010000406.1, on the reverse strand, counting down.
TTGTTCGGGTTGCCAAACTCCTTGAGCCACTCGGCGGCCTCTTCCTCGGCCGAGCCACCGATCTCGCCAATCATGATAATGCCCTCGGTCTCCGGGTCGTTGGTGAATCGCTCGAGGCAGTCGATGAAGTTGGTGCCGTTGAACGGGTCACCGCCAATACCAATGACCGTCGACTGGCCAAGCCCAGCGGCCGTGGTCTGCGCGACCGCCTCGTACGTGAGCGTACCCGAGCGCGAGACAATGCCGATCTTGCCCTTGGTGTGGATGTAGCCGGGCATGATGCCCATCTTGCACTCGCCCGGCTTGATGATACCCGGGCAGTTGGGGCCGATGAGGCGCGTCTTGCTCTGCTGGCGCAGGTGCCACTTGACCTTGACCATGTCCTGCTGCGGAATACCTTCGGTAATGGCGACCACAAGCGGGATCTCGGCCTCGATGGCGTCGATGATGGCCTGCGCGCAGAACGGCGGCGGCACGTAGATGACCGACGCGTCGGCGCCCGTCTCCTTCTTGGCCTCGGCCACCGTGTTGAACACGGGCAGACCCAGGTGCGTGGTGCCGCCCTTCTTCGGGGTCACGCCGCCGACCATGTTAGTGCCGTAGGCGATCGCTTGCTCCGAGTGGAACGTGCCCTAAAAGATTCGTCGCCAATTTCGATACTTTGGGTCAATATTGACAGCCCATATCTTGGGCTACAGAGCAGTGGTGGAGACCGTACCTGCTTGCCGGTGAAGCCCTGGCAGATGACCTTGGTGTCCTTGTTGATCCAGACCTTGGCGGACGCCGACATGGCGCGCGAGGCGCTGGCCAGCGACGTCTTGACGGGCGTGCGAGAAAACATTTTGGCACGAATTGGTTCGGTTCGACTGTGGAGGGGGAGCCGTCGACAGGGGGATTTGAGCTCCCTGACGTCAAGCTCGAGCGGCAGCCACAGGTGGTGAACACTTTTTATCCAATCATCTCAGCAGACCAACTTGAAGTCTCATTTGATTGGTCCAATAAACGAAAGTGATGGAGACTGAATCATGAAATTCCAACCAATCAAGAATCTTCCCCGTGCGTCAACAGAAAAGATCGCTTGAGCACCACATGTGCTGGTAATACCGGCGCGTCACACGTTCTTGCTCCAGCATGCATGCGGCAGTCCGCGTGCAGCGCTTTTGTCTATTACAATCCCCCATCTAGTTTCAGTTTCAGCAACCTTATCTCTCTCTCTCTCTTCCTAGTAGTGACTATTGCGGATGACGCGGTCCGAGCTGTTCTGGATCCGCACGACCTCGTTCGGGATCTCGTGGTGCAGCCACAGCCGCAGCAGCCTGTCGCGGCGCTCCTCGTTCAGATACAGCGGTCGCCCCTTGTTGAGCTCTCGGTTCCGCTCGCCAAACTCCTCGCCATACTCATCCACGTACAAACTGCCCACGTACGCCGCCAGCTTCCAGTACACGAGCAGCACGGCGCCTTCCAGCACCAGCAAAAACATGCAGCTGCCGCGGCCGCACTTCTTCGCGTGGACTGTGCACGCGCCCGGGTTACTCTCCTCTGGATACCCCTTGTCGTGCTGGATCGACGGACAGGTGCTCGCGGCGCAGAGCAGCATGCCGCAGCAGAGACACACGGCCGGGCGAGCCGGGAATTGGCTACAGGCCGCGCACTTGCGCTTGGCCAGCGCCGCGTAAAATTTGACGTACGCGCGGGGCAGCGACCGTAGGTACCGCGTGCGGTTGGAGCCCGAGGCGAACACCGACATGGACGTGTGTACCGTGTTGAGATCTCTTGCAAGTGCACGCGCATAGTCGAGCTTGGTGGCCGCGGCTTTGTCGGCGTTTGCGGTCGTAAACCACTGCTGTAGCACGCCCTGCGGGTCGTTCATCTCGTCGTACGCTGCTTTGAACCGCTGCACCCAGCGACCGACCACGGGCTGCAGCTCGGATGACTGCGCCCACAAGCTGTCGAGTTTGACAAATCCGAATTGCGCCACGTCCTGCTCATCGATAAACACGGGCTTGATCGCGAGCTTGTTGGTGAACGAGTGCGGTCGGAAGCGGGCTTTGAGCAAGAACGCCGTGACTTTGAGGAGGGGCACCACCTCGGTCGCGGCAATGTTGAGCAGCTTGAGCGGATCCTCGATCGTGGTCGCCGCGGCGCCAAACACCTCGCCGCATTGCTCGAGCACTTGTGCGCGAAGCTGCTCCACCAGCTGGGACGCCTTCTCCACCGAGCGGTTCGGCTCGTCGAGTAGAGCCGACACGAAAAACTGGATGCTCTCGTCGGAAACGTCCAGCTCCTCCGCCATGTTGTCGGTGAATTCGTCGTGGCGCGTGATCGAATACCACAGCATGCTCTGCACGAGGCGAGCCAACACGATCAAACGGCCACAGTAGATCGCTTCTTCCTCGGTCTCCGCTAACAGAATGCCTTTGACGAGCACGGTGCCCAGCTGGCTCAACAGCAAGGGCTTTGTCGGCCATCGCACTTTCCCCCACTGGCTTTGCTTGCGCGTCTGCGTCTGTGTGCTCGGATGCTCGTCCTCCAAAACGATCGTTCCGTCCGGAAGAATGTCCGAGCCTCCGTAGTACAGAAGATGCGAAATCTGCTTTCTGGACGATGCAACCGCCGAGGAAAATGTGGCACTGGATCCGTCCACGACGCGCGGCGGCTTGGTCACTTGCTCCAGCATTAACGGCAGAAAGCGCATCGCCTCCAAGAAGCGCTGCTCGGGCCGGAGCTGGTCCCGCTCGGGAGAGCCCAAGAATGTGCACAGCAGTGTGTGGAACAGCGCCAAGCAACCCGACGCAGTGTATCGGTCCGGACGAGACTTTTGCGTCGCGCCACACGCAACCTTTCGGATTGCCATGCAGAGAGACGACAGTCCGTCTTCCAGCCACGCTCGTACTCGCGGTGACAATTTCACAGGAGGCGACACGACGACCGTATCTGCGACCACCAGATTCGATTTTTGCTCGGGGTCCTCCTCCTCCATACTCTCATCCCCATCCTTCACGTTTTGACGGCCGATCTGCTCCAGCCACTTGATCAGATCTTGCTGAGTGAGCGTGGCCGGCGTCGCGGACCGCTGGATGTCTTTCGAGATCAGCTGGTTGAGCTCCTCGGTCGTCGTCGGGATCAGCACATTGGAAATCGATTTGCACAGCGGACACAGAAACTCTTTCTTCGTCACATCCACGGCGTTGAGGGCGTGGCGATGGTGGCCGCCCGTGATCGCGCGTTGGAACTGCGACGCGTGGTACGACTCCCAGCACGTGTGATGCACCGAGTGCCCACATAGCCGCACATGGACGGGCACGTCTTCACCAAGATGCATTTCGTCGATCGGGGTACTCAGGAAGCGGCCCTTCTCCCCGTTTACACGGGAGAAGACGGGCGAGCACTGCGCAAAACCCACGTAGCACATGAAGCTGTTCTCCGACTCGGTCGAATGGCACATCGCGCACTCTGGCGCGACCGCCTCGTCCGCCTCTTCCATTGCGATGTCCGCCGACAGCGACACACTCTCTTCCACGTTTCCCGACGCAATCGATTCCCGCTTGTCGCGCGCAGCTGCCGATCCAGCCTCACTACTCGCATCAGCCGCATCCTCATCTTCACTTCCAGCGTCCGCCATCATCTGCATTTGCACCGCAAACGCCGCTTGCCTCTGCTGCATCTGCTGGATCGCCCGCATCTGCGCTTCTCTCCGTCGCTTCAACAAAAGCACCTTGCGATCTTCTTCCTCTTTCGACGCCTCCTGTGTCATCCGGTACTTTTCCACGACTTCGTGGCAGTCGCTATCTGCACGCGCCAGGCGATGGACCAGCCAGTCCACGCCTCGTCCAATCTCATGCTTCTGATCACCGTCCAGATTCACCATGTTGCCACCGCCATTTCCTGGCACCCACGGGTCCAACTTGAGCAGCAACTGCAGAGCCGACGCCCGAGGCTCTGTATCCGATAGAGGGCTCGCTTGGCTGCTTGTCACCCACTCGAAAAACTCGTCGACCAACAGCTTGGCTTGTTCGCGGAACAATCCATCAGCATCCGACGCGACTGGCGTTGTCAGCATGTACCGGACGTCCTCCACGACGTAGACTTGAAGCGTGAACAGGTGCATCGCTCTCGACAAAACGTTCAGGCTGCTGTGAGGGTTCGTCGCTCCTCTCCACAGCGTCTCGTAGACAAGAGTGCGAGCATGCTCGTGGAGAATCGCGAGCCGGGTCACTTTGAATCCTGAGGCACACGGCAGCATGTTCTTCACGAGCGGGAAATCGAGCCACGTCGATCGAGTGGCATCCGCCGCCGCGGTGGACGTGTCCTGCTGTTGCTCCTTAGCTTTGGAAGTTCGCAATCGGTGCTGGAACCAGTTTTCGTGCGCTGCTTCGTGCTGCTTGCGTGTCAAGTGCACAAACGTCGGCGTGTACTCGGCGTACAACTCTGGCTTGAGCCGATACTGCACCTTGCCGCCGCCGCCAGTGTTGAACGACGCGTCCCCAATTGAAGACCTGTTCGACGGAATCGTGTCCACGCACACGTCCTTCACGATTTGGTCGAGCACTGGTGCCGACGAAAACTTGCTGGCGAAAAGATTCTCGTGGGCGACAAAAAACTCGGTCGCAATCTTGGCCAGATCGCTGTGCGCGCACGGCCCGACGATCAACCGCTGGACAATCTCGCGTCGTAGAAAGGCAACGAGAGATCGCAGTGGATCTTCTTCGGTGACGCGCGGTGGCAGTTCCGACGCGAACTGACACATCAGCGCCATGCACTCAGACACCATGAGCTCAGCATCGCTCACGGCCGCGTTCTCGACCTCGCACCACTGGGAGGCGCCGAATCGATTCACGACAGAACTCATCATCCAGTCGATACCAAGCAACTGGACCCCAAACTGGACGAGCAGCAGGTCGTGGTCGCGGAAGCGCAAGCAAAATGGAGGCTCGCCGTAGTTCATGCTATGGTTGAGAACCGACAGGCCATTGCGCACCCACAGCCCACAATGGACCTCCGCGTCCCACACGATCGCCTGAAGCACGGGCTCGATCAGGTTCACGCGGTGCCAGAAGCCGATTGGATGGTCCGGACCGTACACCCACGGCGACGTCGACGTGCTGTCTGAGCTGGTGTTGTGCATGAGCTCGTAGAACATAGCCAGGCCGCGAGGAGAGTCGCAGAGAGTGCGAATCAAGTGGGCAATGGTGCGGTGCAGCGGGTAGTGGCAGGAGACGGGGGCATCCACGGGGTGTGGCTCAAGAGGTTTGTCGACTTGGAAATCATCGCTTGAAATCGGCGGGAAATAGTCTCCCATCGACGCGAGCCAAAAGTAGTACGACTCCATCATCGTGTGGGTGAGTTTGGATATCAGCGCGCGCAGCTGTGTCTCGTTCGATGCGTCGTCGCTCACGTGCTTGAACACGTTCGTGATGATCCACAAGAACACGTCCGACGCCGTCGACACGAATTCCACCGTCACGACCCACGCGCGAGACTCGACTTCCACGTGGTCCCCAAAGCGTCTCGCTTCTGGACACACACCCTGAATGTACGCCAGGTACAGCAAAAAATCGGCGAGACGCGCACCGTTCTTTTCCAGCACGAACAGCTCCGAGATGCCCTCGATTTGCAGAGCATACCGCAAGTCCAAGAGGCCCGACATGTACCGACGGTATACAAACACGGGCGAGGCCACGTCGAGCTCGAACCGTCCTGGGAACTCGGTGCTGGGCGGTAGCGACAAAAACACTGATCGCCCATTCGTGGTGTCCGCTCTTCTCTGGATTGTCACAGCCATCTCGGCAGCTTCAGCTTCCAGCGCGGCGATGTTGACGTCGCGCATCGAGTTGAGACCTTTGGAGATCACTCTCTGGATCGCGCACGCGAGCACGTCCCACTGGTCGATCGTCTTGACTGGGGTGTTGCCGAGGAACGGGAACAGCATGTCCGACAGCGACGTGGTGGAGGATTGCTGGGAGAGCAGCAGCTGCCGTCGAGGTTTCCGTTTGAGCGTTTCCAACACAGAGATCACGAGCACTTCGAGCAACTCATGGTCCATCACAAGCAATTTCACAAAGCTGGCGCGGTTGAAGAACTGGACGCTGAACGTCAAGATCGTCACACTGGAGCTGCCGACGCCCACAAAGAACTCGCGATAGAGCTGGCGATAGCAGCGCGTGAAGGCGACCGCGAAAGCCTTCTTGAAGACCGGGTCTGCGAGCAGTGCCATGAGCAGACTATGCAGCGCGTCGCTGCCCTGCTTGGGCAGGAACGAGTCGGCCAGGATCACAGCGCGGAGCACAGGAAACTCGTCTTCGTACTGCTTGTCGTTCGAGTCGAGGTCGAAGTGTGCATCGACGATCGTTTTCTCGTACGTGTGGGCGATGAACTGCTCACAGACGAGGCGGCAGCAGCCGTCCGAAAGGTTCGCCATGGTGACCAGCCACTGCAGTAGTGTGCTCACGACGGGCATCTTGGCCTTGTAGTCGCTCGGCACGATCGAGCACACGAGTCCGTGGCGGCACATGGCGTCCACGACCTCGATCGCCTCTTCGCGGGTCGCGCGCGAGCGGATCACGCTCTGCTTGTGTGTGGTCGCTTCGCCCACAATCTTGAGCGTTTGATACTGAATAGAACACAAAAACAAACAATACAGTAAGTCGTGCCGTTTTCACCCTCCGAAGCCAATCACGGGAACGTACGCTGATCGCAGGCAGCGCGCGCGTGAGCGCCGTGGCGAATTCTTGCGAGCTCTGCATCTCGTTGAAGTGCACGAGCACCGAGTAGCGGCTGTCGGCCGGCTCGAACGCGAGCTTGGCGCGCACGCGCTCGACGTCGCCCGTGTCCACGACGGGCATCGCGCGCGCCTCGGTGATGGTGCCCAGCACGAGTGACAGCACTTCGCCCAGGCAGCCGCGCGACGACGTGAGCGTCTGCGGGGCGAAGTAGACCAGCGGATCCGCGTCGTGAGCTCCCTATCAATGACAAACAATTATTAATCGCTGGATGGATCCAGACAGCCAGCCAGTCCACCAATACAGCAGTTCCGTACGCGGTGCTCGGTGCAAAAGCCGTCCGAGGCCCAGGCCTCGGTGTCGCCGCAGTCGCAGCAGCCGCCGCTGTGCGTGTAGTAGAAGAAAACCTCATGGTTCTCGTGGTCGCTCGAGATGAAGCAGTCGTTGCACATGACGCAGGTCTCGTCCACCTGGCACACCTTGCAGTTCCACGCAATGTCGCCGGGCTTGAACTCGTACGCGCACATGCGCTTGGGCAGCTGCTGCAGACTCTCGAGCGACGCGTCGTCCAGCACGCACGCGCGCAGCTCCTGCAACTTGCGCCGTTCCCACGCTTCGTGGTCACGCTCGCCCCACGTGCCCACGGTCATCATCTCGTGGAGCAGTTCGCGGACGCGCACGCGCGGCCGATCGGCTTCTAGCACAGCCAGCTGCGTCGTCTCGTGGCCGTCGTCGCCGCAAGGGGTCGTCATTTCGGTGTCCATTTCCTCGGTCACTACGGGGATTTGGAGCGCGCGCAGGGGCTCATTCGCCGCAGAAAAGAACGCTCTGTCCGACGGAGAGGCCGGCTCCATGCGAACAGATGCGGGGAGCGCGGAAATCGGACGGCGAGGAGCAGCCGTGGGTCGCTCGCGGGCTTCTTCCGCTTTAGTGTGCACCGCAGGACACGCTCGACGGCGATAGCTTTTGTCGGGGGACCGGGGAAAGTCTGGAACAGTTCCGAACTGTCCCTTCTTTCACTGTTCAATTCGGATCCTGTGGTGGGTTCTGTGTCCCGAGTGCAACGTTGAATGCCAAAACAAGGTAATACACATGACGGCAAGCACAAAAAAAGAGGGAGATCCAGGATGTAATGGCTACATTCGAGAGATACTGTATGAAATTATTTTTGTGTGGACTATTACGACAGGCCAAAGCAAAGAGACGCGTCTCTACTTCTTCTTGCCTGTGGGTGCCGGCTCGGCCGCCTTGGCCTTGAGCTCGTTCAGTGTCTTCTCCATGCGGTGGTACTGCGACGAGAGCTCCTCGTTCCTGACCATGAGCTCGGCGAGCTTCATCTTGCTGTCGATGAGTTCGCCCTGAAAGTAATCGTTCTCCTGCTCGAGCTCGGCGACGCGCTTCTTCATGTCCTCTTCGAGAGCCGCTTTCTCCTCGTTCTTTTTTTCGATCAGCGAGCGAGCGTCCTCGTTCTGCATCTCCAGCCCACCGACGACCTGCTCGTGGCCCACAGTCTGGCGCTGCTGGTGCTCGAGCGCCTGCGTCAACGCAACTGTGCACTCGTGAAGCTCTTCTTCAGCTTTCTGTTTCGATGCGCGCAGTTCGTCGAGTTCTTCGCGGAGATGGAAGGTCTCCTGCTTGAGATCCTCGACCTGACGCTGCAGATCTGCCTCGCGGTCCTCGCCGCTTGCTTCCGTGCGAGCGAGCTGCTGTTCCAATTCTTCGACGCGCACCTGGAGCTGATCGTTCTGTATCTTCAGATCGTCCCATCTGCCTTGCAGCTCTTGGTTCTTCACAATCGCAGCTGCTGCAGCCGCGGTGCTGGAAGCGAGCTCGACGTCGCGCACCCGCTCCAACTCGGTCTGCGTGGCCTGCAGCTTCTCCGAGATCTCGCGGACTTGGTCGCGTAGCTCGTCGATGGTGAGCTGAGCGCTCTCGATCTCTTGTTTGGCACGCTCGCTCGCTTCCTGGGCCACATCAAGTTGTTCGCTCATTTCATGGTTGGTTCCAGAGAGATGGCTGATCGCGTGCTGGGCGTCATCCATGTCTTGCTTCGCTCTGGATTGGCTCGACTCTGCCTGCAGCAGCTTCTCCGCGAGTGCTGCCTTCTCCTCATTGAGCTGCGTGACCACATGGTCCAAGTGGTTGAGTTGCTGCACGAGCTTCTCGTTCTCCTCCCGCACTTCGCTCGACTCGGCGCGGCGGCGTCGATCGATCTCTTCCTGTTCTCCGTCCACATCGTTGTTTCGTCGCAATAGATCTTCCTGCTCTTCAAGACGCCGTCGCTGCGATGCGTTTTCGCTTTCAAGAGTCACGAGCTTGTCTTCCATGCCGTGCAGCTCGCTCGAAAGCTTTTCCTTGAGATCGGTGAGGTCCGCGATCGAGCTCTGCTGCTGTTGGCGCTCCGTCGTCATCGAGCGCAGCGTCACCTTGAGCTCGTTGATCTCGGCGATCAACTGCGAGTCGTGCGCATCCTCGTATTCATTGGCAGAAGAATCAGCCTCCGTCCGCTTCTCGTCGCGTGTGTCTTCCTCTTGGTCGTCTGGTTTGTCCGACTCGCTGTCGCTGTCGCTGCTGCTACTGCTGTCCGAACGCTGGTCGTCTTCGTCCATTTGCTTGGTCACACTGATGGTCAACTGCGGTGGCATCGCGTCGCAGTGGCGCACGGTCTCCTTTAACTCGTCCAGCTCCTTCTGCAGGCTGGCGTTCTCCTCTTTCAGTCGAGTCATCCGCATGGACTCGACGCGCTGGCTACTGTCGTCAGCAGCATCACTTGACGACGCATTTGGCTGCTGCTGCTGCTGCTCAGATTCGTGCAGTTGCTGTTCCAGGGCGTCCTTCTCTGTCTGCAGCTTTTCGATCGTCACATCCTTTTCACTGAGCTTCTTCTCAAGCTTGACGTTGTCGCTTTCGCTTTGACGCAGCCGCTCTTCGAGTTCCTGAACGAAGCGCAGCAGCTCCTGGTGCTTGCTGCGCAAGTTGTACAGCTCCACGGCGTCGGCACCGTCTCCCGCTGGAAGCGCTCCACGCACCACATCCGATTTGCTGTCCCCACGCGCTAACGAAACGCCACTCCCATGCGGGCGTCCGTACCGACTGCTCGACATGGACGTGCGTGAGCTCTTGCTCCCGAGTGTGATCACGGACATGTCGCTCTGACTCCCGTCAAACGAAACCTCATCGGCATTCGAGCCTTCCCGTTCTCCAAGAGAGGCAGACGACTTGCTGTTGGCCTTGGACGCGACCACGGTCAGTGACAGAGACGCGCGCGGGTCTTGGCACTTGACAGCGGGCACCAGGATGCTTTCCTTTGACGAGTCCTTGTTGCTCTGGATGAGCTCCGCCAAGTTGAACTCGAACGACGCGATCTGGTGGTCTGTGCGGGTGTCGAAGATCTGGACACAGAACACCTTGGGCTGGTAGAGACCCGTCTTGGACAGGTAGAGCGTGCAGGTGAACGGCAGGATGTCGCCCCAGACCACCTCCTTCTTGTCGACACGGTAGCAGCCGCACTTGGTGACCACGCGCTTCTTGTGGCGAGTGATCACGGCGCAGAGCTCGACGCCGTCGTAGGACGCCGGCAGGTGCGCGCTCATGCGGTGGACCGCGAGCTGCACTTTGTAGCCCGTCGCGGGCTTGCCCGTGCGGCGCGCGACCTGGAGGAGGTGGTTCATCGCGAAAAGTCTCTCTTGATGGCGTTGACCTCGGCTGGTGGCTCCGCACCCCACTGTGTAGGAACCTGAACTGAGGCCTCGTGCAAGTCGGGCAGTGAAGGCGCAAGCGAGAACGTTGGACGCCTGCTAATATTGGCCCTTGCGACGGTTGAATCCAAGCAAGGAAGATGGCCATTTCGCAGCGAGTAGAAAATAGCATCAAAGAAAAAGCGAAGATACGGCCGTGCGATAGCACCCGGCGGTTTCAATCTCAGCCTGTGTCCCCCGAATTAGATGTTCACTTCACCATCATGACAGGAAGACGGTTGGAGAAACGCGATAGGTACAATGAATGTGTCCAGAGGGGGAGAAGCATCGTATGCGTAAATAAGAAGGAAAAGGATCAAGATACGTAGAAATGGAGAGCTAGATGGTAGAGATCGCTGGTGGCTGCTGTGCTCTTAGTAGCCCATGCGCTTCTTCCGCTCGATCGCCTCGTACGCGAGCGACCACATATTCTTGACAGTGTCGTAGTCTTCGCTCGCGAACTTGGCCGCGACGAAGCGCAGCGACGGCACAGTAAGCGAAAAATAGTGCAGATTGCCTGTCACAATCAAAACCCATGAGTGCCCCCTCTTCTTTCTTGCGATGCCCAAGGTTTTTGTAAATTAACATACCGTAGCCCTTGTAGATCTTGGTCTTGATGGGCGAGATCTTGTGGTCGCGGCAGAGGCGGAACGACTGGATCTGCGTGTGGACCGCTCGCTTCTCGTAGAGCGAGATCACACACTCGTGGTACGCGGCTCGGGACACAAAGAGCTGTAGCACGTCGAGCTTGGCGCCACCGTAGGCAAAGTACTTGGGCGTCCAGCTCGCGTTGCCCGAGGTCAAGTTGCCGACGCTGAATGTGCCATCTACAGCAGCAGCACACAGAGTTGGTTAGTCCTACAAGAGTCCATCAGAGCAGCCCTTCGATAGCAGTGACGTACTGGATATTCTTGTGAGGATGTTGCCCTGCGTGATGTCCTTGTTGACCGTGCCGCGCTTGAAGCGGACCGTCATGGGCCGCGGGGCGGTCTTGATCATGTCCAGCACGACCGTGTACGAGTCGTTGACCACGCTTCGCTGGTTGATGGCCAGCACGGAGCTGCCGATGGTCACACCCACACGGTCGGCGGCGCCGTTCTCGACCACGAGCTTGACGATCGCGACCTCCAGGCGCCGCTCCTCGCGCTTGCCGCTCCACACGTCCACGCGCTCCATCAAAACCCCCAACTTGCGACCGCTTTCGAAGGTCACGTCGTACTCGTTGGGTCCGCACGCGTCCATGACGGTGTCGGCGCCCGTCGCTTCGCCCTCGCTCGAGCGGGCCCACGAGTTGGTGCGGTCAGCTGATGGCGCAAAGTCGTCATCCAGGTTAGACACGGTCTGTCCAGCGAATGCATCATCGTTGCTGTCCGAAAAGAACGGCGAGTCGTCGAACGGAGACGATGCCGGGGCCGATGGCTGACGAAGTGAGCTCGTGCGCGAAGGCTCAGTCGATTGCGCCATGTGCTTAAGTGAGACCTTGGCCGCGCCGCTGGACGCGTGCTGGAAGGCGTTTGTGTCAAAGCTCAGCTGGTTCCGTGCAGCATCCTGAGTCTGGCGAGCGCGGTTCTGGCGTTCGGCGAGCGCCGAGGCTCCGCCGCTGCCCGTGCGGTCGTCTCCACTGCTGCTCGCCACCTGAGGCATGCGGGGCGTGTCGGCTCGCGGGCTGAACGGATCAAAGTCAACAATCGTGGACGACTGGGTCATGAGCGGCGCCGGTCTTGGCGCAGCGGGCGCCGTCGCGAACGGGTCAGCCGGCTTGGGATGCAGCAGGTTCTTGATGCTGTCGTACAAGACAGGCTGCGCACCGAACGGGTTCGCGCTGCCCTGTGGAGCCGTAGCAGGCGCCACACCAAACGAAATTGGTGGCTGTTGCTGGTGCTGTCCGTGGGGCTGCTGCTGCAGTGGCGCCAACTGACCGAGCCCGCCGAACGCCGGAGCTGTGGGCTGTGTCATAAAAGACGCACCCATGTTTGCGTGCATCTTGGGCGGCTGCTGCGTGACAATGGACTGGAGTGGTGGGCCACCGATGGGCTGCATGCCGAACGGGCTGCTGGTGCCGTAGCCTTGCTGCCCGTACGGAGCTGGGGGCATACCGCCAAACTGGTTGAACGGACCGGCCGCTGGAGCTGCCAGTGGCATGGACGTGGGCATCGTCGCGTAGCTGTTCCCGGCAGCCGCTTGCTTCTGCTTGCCGATCGTATCAAACGCGGCGAATGGGTCGTTCATGGCTGGCTGGAGAGAGAAGGTCGGACAAAGCGTGCGGATTCCAACGAAAGGGGAAATGACCCGCGGCCCATGCCACAGCAAGCAAGATGAAACACAAGGCAAAGGCACTGGCCTGAAGAAACGCGCAAAGATAGATCAGGAAGAAAATGCGAAAACGAGCGAAACTACTCTGTGGCTGTACATACCACGCATTCCGTCGAACGCTTGATCGCATGGGAGAAAGATAGACCAAAGCTCACACCCAGACAGCACTAATAGCCATGCGATGCCGCAACACTAATGGATATCCGATACTATGCCTAGCTATCAGCCTCAATGGTGTAGGGTGTCATATCCAGAGGAAGTCCACTCAACACTGGAAGAATAAAAAATATTGCTGGGGATTGTGACGTTTCTGGCTACTTTTCAAGTGTATCCTCTCTACCAGCCAAAGTCCATGGTGGCCTGCTTGGCCGCCGCGCTACCGGAGCCCGTGCGACTGCCACTGAGGTTGCCGCTGCTCAGGTGGCGAGACGAGCCACTGTTGGCGCCACCATTGAGCTTGCTGTCGAAATCCGCGTCACTGTCCGCGAGGATGACGCCTCCGTCGCTGTCAAACACCGACGTCGACGACGCCGGGGCGCCAAAGTGGTTCGGCTGCTTGCTGCGGCCACTGCTACCACTGTTGGTGCGGTTTGAGCCTCCACTGCTCGAAGACGACGGCATCCCGAACGGTTCCGATTCGTGGAACACTGGCTTGCCCGACGCAAAGTCCTCGAGCGACGGCGCGTGCGTGTCACTGTCTCCGCTCGTCGAAGCATTGGAGCTGCTGCCAGCCGATGACGGCGCTAGTTCCTTGAGTGAGATCTTTGGTGCACCCGAGGACTGTGAGAATGCACCGACGTTGAAGCCCAGCTGCTGGCGCTGCGCCTCCTGGGTCTTGCGACGGCCGTTGGCCAGGCGATCGGCGAGCGCGCTGGACTTGGCACCGCCACTGGGCGACACGACGGTCGTTTTTACCGCTGAGGATCCAGAGGAGGATTCGCCTGGGAACTCAAAGCCAGTAAGCGACACCACCGGGACCGCAATCGAAGCTGGAGCTGTCGGCGCGGAGCCGCCAAATGGATCGACCGCTGGCGCGAACGGGGACGCTACCGCAGCCGTGGGCGAGGTCACGCTGACGCTGTTGCTCTTGCCGCTGCCCAGATTCTCGAGAAAGTCCATGCTCGTGTCGTCTCTCATGGCTCCGGCGGGCTTGGGCTTCTGCTGGAGCAAGTTCTTGATGTTGTCGTACATGATCGGCGCCTGGACGGATTGCTGCTGTTGCGGCTGACCCATGCCCATACCACCGCCCATGCCCATGCCCATGCCTCCCATGCCTGGCATCCCACCCATGCCCATGCCCATTCCACCAGGCATGCCGCCACCCATTCCCATACCCATACCCATGGGTGCCATGTTCATGTTCATGCCCATACCATGAGCCGCACCTGGACCCCCAAAGCCACCGGGGCCGATTGGATGCAATGGCGCGACGGGCGCCGCCGGTGGGCCGCCGTACGCAGGCGCCGTCTTGGACTTCTCAATCGGGTTAAGGAAGGCGAACGGGTCGTTCATTTTGCGATGGCGATAGTGGGAGGAGGAAGAATATGCTGGAGCGTTCACTGGCGGCCGGTTCTGGAAATGGCACCCGTAGCGAGCTTCCTCCCCTTCATGCACTCGAAAAGCTTCACGATCCAGCGCCTCTGGTTCTTAGGACGGCGGAATCCAGAGATAGCTCATGCTCGCTAAATAAAGGACATGGCTGCGATCGCGAAGCGTCGTCCCATGGGAGTGGGCATGAACGTGAACATGGCTTCATCCTCAAAGCGAACCCATATCAAGGTGTCGCTTGATGAACGCAATCGACCCAATATAGTCCAAACCAGATAGCCTAAAACTAGAGATGCGTCACTTCTACAGAGCAAGATGAGCAGCTGGGTTCATCCGTCCCACTCTTCAGAAAAGTGGATGATTTGTTGACCTTACGAAATTCAAGAAAGAATCCTCGCGTCACCTTGCGGTTAGGGTGCAGTATTGATGATCTTTACCTGTTAAAACACATCACGTAGTTCCATCGTGGTGACCTGAACGCGATTTGTTTCCATCCGGCTCCTGGAAAAACGCATACAGAGATCCGATTCTATCCATTTTGGGCAAGTGAGCTCTTCATTGACCCATCTCACTCGTCCAGCAGCTGACTGTCGCTGCCCGCAGTGCGCCAGGTTGTCTGGTTGGATTGTGATGGAGCATTGAGCACGCGACGTCACGACAGCTGGCAAAGGAACTGCCCAATCTTCGCTTGTTCGTTGCATCTGTGGGCGCCGGGAGCTTGCATCCGAGCACCACGAGCCAAGTGCAAGGGGAAGGCCCAGGCCAACTCACCAACGTCACGTCGCGTTCACCACCGCCTGCGCCTCGCCCCGCCCCGCCCCCAGCCTTTAAGAGGATCGCTTGTCGGTTCTGTATTGGCGAGACCCATTTCTCCACCTTTCGCACGCGCTCCATGACGATGAGCGAAGGTACGGCCGCCACCACGCTCTCCATGGGCTCCAGCACCGGCCAGGGCGGCGGCAGCCACGCACGGTCCTCGATCGGCTCGACCACCATGCCGCCCAGTGGCCGCGGCAGCTTGTTGTCGGGCGGCGGGCGCCGTGACTCGCTGGGCCTCGCCGGCTCGCGCGCACAGCGCTCGTCCATGTCGCGCCACGACAACAACTCGGGCAGCTCCAACTCGAGCGCTAAGCTCACGGCCATGGCGCGCATGGAGCAGCGTGGCGGCGGCACGAGCTCGGTCAGCAGCATGACCGGCAGTGACTCGAACCAGAACCTCGCCGACATGCGCCACTCGCACTACAAGGAAGGCATCCGCCTCGCGGAGATGGGCGACTGGGACATTCTCGTGCGCCGCCTGCCGCGGGAGCCGCAGCTCGCGCGCCACAAGGACCACCACGGCATGCTGCCCATCCACTGGGCCTGCACGGAAGACGACGCCGGCCCGGCTGTTGTCCACGCGCTGCTGGAGGCCTTCCCGGAGGGAGTCATCACGCGCAACAACGCCCAGTACCTGCCCATCCACATCGCGGTTCGAGCCGGGCTTCCGATCGAGACACTGCAGCTTTTGTGTGACGCGCGCCCAAGCTCGCTGCTAGAGGAGACGCCGCTGGGCAAGACCCCGCTCATGCTCGCCATCGAGGCCGGTCTGGCGTCTCCCACGGTCAACCTGCTTCGCCGCGCGCAGCAGAACTACGAAGACCCGAGCGAGGACAACGACGACGACCGCAACATCGAGAACACCAAGCGCGCCATCGAAGTGCAGAGCCACTTGCTGCGCGAGAGCATGATGCTCAACCCGATGAACATGGTGCGCCAGAACAACTCGACGCTCAGCGTCGGCCGGCTCCAGTCCAACTCGGTGCTCGGCGTGTTCCCAGCCGAGGCGCGGTCGAGCGTCTCGTGGGCCGACCGCCGCAACCAGAACAACCTGTCGGCGAGTCAGAGCTTCGCGGCCACGACCAACACCGACAGCTCCCGCTCGCTGCAATACCTGCCGTCCTCCAGCTCGGTGACCAGCAGCATGAACAGCCAGTCGGGCAATAACAACAACGCGGTCGTTCGGTACATGGACACGCTCATGAAGTCGTCGACCAACATGATCGACGAGGAGGTCGAGCTCATGGGCCGCTACACGACCGACGGAGAACACCTGCCGGCGCGGAGCTTCCTCGTGCCTTCCAGCAGCCAGAGCATGCATGCGGCCCCGCCGCCGCAGTCGATGCAGCAGCAGCAGCGCTCCACGCACCTACGCGCCACGGAAGGCGACCTGGCCAGCTTCAACAGCGGTGTGTGCGGCGTGTGCTACAAGAAGTTTTCCATGTTCCGCAAAAAGTACCAGTGCAAGAGCTGCTGGATGGTCGTGTGCAAGAAGCACGTGGCCGCCAAGATCGAGCTGGCCGGTCACAAGAAGAAACGCTCCGTGTGTGGAGACTGCAACATCCTGCACAGCGAGGGCAGCAACGTGCTGCCGTCGGTGCCCAGCCACCCCATGTCTACCGCGCCGACGTTCGCCCACACGGCTCCGGACAACTACTCCTTGAACGTGTCCGCGCGTGGCAATCGCGCCGACTCGACGGGCATGTTCAAGATGAACAATAACAGCCATCTCAGCAGTACGCGCAGCTCGGCGCTGAGCAACGCGTCGGACCTGCGGCACACGGTGGCCTCGGCGCCGTCGCGGGCCTCACCAAGCGTGCGTTTCGCACCGATCAACTCCACGGCGATCGTCCAGAAGCCGCCGCCCTCCACGCTCCAGCAACGCACGGCGATCGACCGGTTCGGCAGCGACACGACGGCGAGCATGACCGAGACGGACCGCAACTCGGCGGAGGTCGTGGCATTGCACCACCGCATTGGCACGCTCGAGGAGCAGAACAAGATGCTGCTCAGCCGCCTCGCAGACCAGGAGAAGCAGTACGACGACTGCATGCTGCTGCTCACGCAGACCATGACGCGCGTCGCCGAAATCGAGATGCGCCTGCCAGGGCTGCGGATCAACACGACCGGGTCGGAGCGCGAGTCCGAAGCTGAGCTGAACCCGGCGTCATATGACTTTGGGTACCCCATGTCTGGCGCGTACAACAGCTACGCCATGAAGTAGAGATCTTTTGGGCGAGGACTTAAGTATCAGGAACGGTGGGGTAGCCTTCGCAGCAGCCGCGTATATGTGTGTCGCGAGGAGGCACACAGTCGAGATGAGTGAGATTGTGATTAGCTGTTGGGGGCCGTGAGGCGACCGGGGAAAAGTGACGGACGCGCGAACACGACCGAGCGTCCGGATCTAATAGTAATATACTTTATACATCATGACGTTCCCCGTGTATTGCATCGTCTCCTCAGTATTCGTAGTGATCAGCCAGCCTTGGTCGTTGCCCTGGCTTGTACTTCAGCCTGTCATTTACAGTGCACACCGGTCGAGCACTTCACTTCAAGTGAAGCGTTACAAGTGAGTCACTTGGAGCTCATCAACTTCTGGCAACATGGCTACATATGCTAAGTTCGTCTAAAAAAACGCACTTAACGCTGTGGAACATGAGCTCCTGGAAACAATTGTTGGAGATGGAGCCCGCAGAAGCACTAATGGCTTCGGATGTTGCTGTCCTGGATGCGACCAGCGACGTGACAGCTGTCTCCACCGAAAACAGTGAGCTGAGTGCTGATGTTGGTGACGCCGATGCGTCAGTAGATCATGTGGACCGGAAGACGATCGCGCGCCGCGAGCGCAAGAAGCAGCAGCGGCAACAACTGCTCCGGTCGATGCCGCTGGAGGAACGCAAACATTTCATTCAGAGCGAATACGACAACAAGACCCTCCAAATGGATCGCGTGAGGCGCGCTATGGGAAGCGTCGACGGCCACGTGAAGCTCGCGATTGATCTCAGATACGACAACATCATGAACGACAAAGTGCGAGCCGAGTCGCCAGACGCCCTCTTCGGCGGCCAGATCAATTTCGATTATTACAATGCTCTTTGTACTGTCCTCGCGTAGGAGCTCAGCAGCCTCTCCAAGCAGATCAAGCTCGTGTATGGCTCCATCAAGATGATGCGCGAGCCCGCGCCGTTCCAGCTGCGGTTGTTCCACTGCAGCGCGCAAGTGCGGGACTCGCTCGCGCGCTTCAGCGCCGACCGATGGCTCGTGCACTGGGACGACACAAACGAACTGACGGACGTCGTTTCAGCAGAGGTGCGTGATAGCTTCGACAGTGATCATCGTTGTTGGTACATCATCTCACCAGACTGCGTGGTGTTCGCCAATAGAACATTGTGTACTTGTCCCCAGACTCGCCGAATGTGCTGACTTCGCTAGAGGCGACCAAGATGTATGTCATCGGTGGAATCGTGGACAAGTCCAGGAAGAAGGTATTCAAACCTGCATGATTGGGCAATATTTCAGCTGCTGACGCCTGCAGTTCAGGGTGCAACGCTCCACACGGCTGAAAACGCCGGCATCGCCACTGCGCGACTGCCAATCCAAGAGTACATCACGGAGCGGCTCGACCACATTCTGAACGTCAACACCGTCGTCGATGTTCTGATCCAATACCACACTCACGGCGACTGGAAACGCGCTCTTGTCGAGGCCCTGCCGCAGGTACAGTCTGTATGTAGATGGGAATAGGCTGGTGAAGTCCTCATTTGGTTGAAGCTCACTCGTTTTGTTGGTTGGTGGTCAAATGTTTAGCGCAAGCAAAACGCTCTTGGGCGACGGGCTATCAAGCGTCAGCAAAAGCAAATGGAGCATGACCATGGCATTTGCGGTGCTGGTTCGAGCACAAAAGACGGTGAACAAGGCAGCGAGGAACCGCGATGTGCGGATCCAGAACACGACGGTCAACTGTTGGCTACGTTGACAATGGACGACGAGTGCGAGACGAGCTGACAGCACTGGCAGGTAGAAGCAAGTAGCCTTCTAGTCCTTGACACCGAGCACGTCGCAGAGAGGATACTCGCTCGCTGAATTCGACATCAATTTAGACCGCACAATTGCAGATAATTTGGCGGACAGGGCACTGTCGATATGCGTGTATTTTGTCCCATGTCTTAATCAATGGCAAGGCTCTTCCTTCCATCTTCTCGCGGGCGACGGCTGGTCGCTCATCAATTCTCATCTTGGCGTTCCTCTCCACTTCACACCGCTTTGGCCCAGATTTCGACAGGTGCCACAAGATCCAGCCTGTACGCAACCTTAAACTCCGCTCGTTTCGTACTCCCACCATCTTATGCTCGTCTGCCCTCTACTGTAGAATCCAACGACGTATGAGCCTGTCATTGTGAGGATTGCATTCGGCGCTCCATCGCACAGTTCCAACCGATATGGCACCATCGGTCCGCACTGTGACGCTGTATTAGAGCGCCAGGCTGCGGCCAGTCCAGTAGCAGCGGCGCTCGCGGCAGTGAAGACCACACCAGGATCCGCAAATTCCGGATCGCGCAAAACTCCGACCCCATGGCACTACATGCCGACGGTGGAAGGCCAGTTCGCGCGCGTCTTCACAGCCGATGATCTCGACCAGCCACGCAAACAGAGGATCCAGGCGTCGAGAGTGGCCGCCGTCGCCAGGAGAGCGAGTATGGTGGAGAGACCCGACGAGGTGCAGCGCCTGGCGCTCGGGTCGGGGGCTTATGAGGTCGACAAGGATGTACGTATACGAGCAAAGTCTCTACTCGCTTAGTCGTCTCACGTCCAGAGCTGATATCTATGAGTACGACATGGCTCTGGTAGTGGAACCTGGAGGCGATTTCCGTGCCATTCTCGTTCGGTAAGGAGCGTCGACGTGGGATCTTGGAGTGCTCGGGTCGTGAAACAGATCATCCATTGGCTTCCCATCGTCATTAGAGATATGGCGACAAGCTCAGCGTACAGTCATGGCCGTGTGCAGTGAGTTCTGATGTACCGAACTCACGATTGTCTTGTTTTCAAACTGAGCCGCGCCGACGGAGCGAGACGGCGCTGCTGCCTCTGCGACGTTGTTCGTCAAGTGGCTACGGCAGCAATCCACTAAACATGGCCGCCATCTCCAAGGAACACGCCAAGAGCTACAGCGACCTGCAGCGCAGCGCCTCGCGTCTGGTGCGCAAGCTGTCCTCGCCAGTCGTTCGATACGCGAAAGTCCAGCGATTCGTCGAGCCAAAGCACGACTGCGAATCGTTCCGGCGCGGGCCTGGATCATATTTAAATACAAACCGCTCGGCGGCGATCAGCGAGCCGACAACAAGTGGAGGCGAGGTCGCATCACCGACGCATCCTCTGGACGGTCAGCAGCGCCAAGAGCTGGAGACTTTGCTGACGATGAACGACTCATCACCGCCGCTAGCCACATGAAAGCCCGCAAAAAGTCCCCAACATCCACAAACGGCAAGCACAGAGATGCGGCCTCGTCGATGACTCGAGCGGACCACCTGTGCGCGGTTGCCGTTGGCGATGCGATCGACCCGGGCGTGTACGAGACTGCGACCTCCACGTTTGTGGAGCACTCGCATAATATCCGGTACAGAGCTGCGGCCACGCCCAAGAAGAAGGCGCAAACCAAGTCCAAGCGAGAGCCAAGAGAAGGTGAAGCGACTAAAGAGCTAGATACTCGCGAGATGTGGCTCGCAATGCGCCACGGGCCTGCGCTCCCGCGCTAGTCGATGCACGCAATGAGAAATCTTCCTTCAAGTTGTACATTGGAGTTTCCTCCCGTCTGGCTTCTTTCTACTAGCTCACCCGCCGCAGCACGACCGCCCAGTTGGACTCGTCGTAGTATGAGTCGACCACGACGGCGTTGCCTGCCACTGCCACAAGTTCTTCAAGCTCGCCCTGCTTGAACATATGGCAGTAGCGCTGCACGACAATCGGCTCCTGGTTCTCCTCGGCTACTACATCGTCACGGGACGGTTCCTCACTGCCGACAGCTGACTTGGTCTTGTCGGTTGCAAACCGCTTATCAAGGTTCCATGGCACCATAAAATCCTGCTTGTTGCCGATAAACTGGCGTTTGGAGTTGGCCTTTTGCTCGTGCGCCCAGGCGTAGATCACGCCCTGGCCGCCCACTCGCAGAACGCGGATCACTTCTTTCACGGCGGTCAGCCGGTGGTGGAGCGTGGACAAATGGTGGAGCACGGCGATCGACAGCGCCGCGTCGCAGCACTGCGAGCGGATGGGCACAGTGAGCGCGTCGCACACCATCGTGTTCAGCCCTCGCTGCTGGCAGATCTCCACCAGCTTGGCGCTGCGGTCGCCACCGATAACCAGGCTCTGGGTCTCGTCCACACATTTCATGTACTTGCCGTTGCCGCAGCCAATGTCGGCGATCCACGAGCCCGGCTCGAGCGAGCATACAAACGCGGCCACGCGCGGCCACGGATTGTAGCGCGTGCTGCTAAAGTGCGAGGCCACCGTCTCGTAGAATTGGTGCACGTACTGCTGCTCGACGAGGGTCGGCGCTAGCGACGCGTCTTGTTGTTCCTCGGCCGGTGACTGGCCCTTACCACAGACCAGCAGTCGTTGCTGCTCGCGATCCTGCGCGTCACACTGCACGGGGAAGTCGCACGTACACGCCGTCGACTGGACCTTGCGGAACGTGATCGACACACGGCGACGGCGGTCGATCCGCTTGCCGTCGATCACGTCAAACAGCCGGGGCGGGATCGCGTGGGTCCACTCGTAGCGTGACGCGCCCGTCATCACCAGCAGCGACCGCGGCAGCAGCAGCACACTCTCTTGGCGGCCGTCCGGGTGCCGAAACTCCATCACGATCTCATTTCCGAGGCTCAGCGACGCGATCGCGTTCGTGAACGCCGAGTGCGTGTCAATATGAGCAGCGATGCCCTGGCCGGGCATGTACTCATTCACGGTAATCTGGTCCGGCGTGTTCATGACGCTCGCTGGGATCTCGTTGATGAGCTGCTGCAGAGAGGGCGGCATCTGCTCGGGCAGTGGCTTGGATTCGTCGCAACGCCGCGTGTCGTAGCTGAACTCAAATCCGTAGTGCTGCACCTGCCGCGCCTTGACCGTGTTCTTCCACCGTACGCGGTTGTCGGCGTCGAAGCCTTGAAGCAGCTCGGCCTCCTGCTCGCGCGTGACGAACTCGGGCAGCAACACAAGCCCCGGGATGCGCGCGGACGGAACCTCCAGCGCGCGGACGCGCGAGACGTTGACCACGCGCATGAACGCGTCGCGCGCCTCCTTGTGCTTGCGGTGGATCGCAAATTCGACGTACATGACGCGCTGGTTGATAAGCTCGCACGGCTTCTCGTGGAGCCGATCGCGCACGGCCGCGGCCATGTCCGCGCTGGTGAGCTCGATGAGAATTACTCGCCGCGCCGATTTCCCGTAGTGGATGCCGCGCACCGCTTGGGCGCTCTCGGTGGCTCCGACCAGTTGAGCCAGATACGGACGCAGACGGCTCTCGGTCACCAACGTCTCAGGAATGCGGCGGCTCATCGTGCAGCGCAGGAAACAGCTTGGGTATTCGTCCGCGATGTAGTCCACGATGGAGAGCTCCCCAGGTTGCGCAGCTGAATGGGCGGCCTGTGGGGCGTCTCCAGACACCGAAGACTCGAGGGCCGATGGCTCGGTAGTCAGAGCATGAATTGCATCCATCGTCGCGGATTTAGAGTGCTCCTCGTGCGCGTCAGGTGCTTCCGAGGGAGACGCCAAGCCCATGGGTTGAGCGAGTACTGTGTAGCTTTCCTGATCTCCAGTCACCTTGAATTGATGATCTTTAATTAGCTTAGCTAGCAAATCGCATAGCTACGCTGATTCAGAAATTAGTATTTAGAGTCCATATCTGCGACGCGCGCAGCGAGCAGTTACTTGGTCTCTGGCTTGGTGGCGACCACGAAGAAGCGCTTCAAGTCGAAGATCGTGCGCCCGTCACTCTGCTTGGGGTAGGCCTCCGTTACGAGCACTCTGTATTTAGCCTCTAGCTCCTTCCCACGCGCGGAATCGCGGCCTCCGAGCGCCTCGAGGTACGGACCGAGCCCCGTGGACGACGTGAAGTCGGCCACAGGTGCTTCTCCTTCCATGATCTGCGCGTACGTCGTGGTCCACATGTCGAGATTCTCTTGCGTGGACTGCCCAATGAGCTCTTTAAAGATCTCATAGTAAAATCCGGGCTCCTGCTCGCACGTCACCCAGCGCACGTGGGCGACGTCCTGCTCCCAGCCAAGCTGCTTGGCCGCCTCGATCATGAGCTGGTGACTCGGTTGGTTGCGCGTGTCTGGGATTTGGAACGCAAGCACTCCACCGGGCTTCAGGAACGAGAAAAGCCTCGGCAAGAGAGTCTTGTGGAGCTCCGAGCTGACC
>JAADWZ010000405.1:0-28738 GCA_023336445.1 Pythium dissimile | reverse complement strand
GCCAGCTGAGGACAATGGCGAGGACCCGATCACCGACGAAGGCTCGGATGAGGGCTCCGATCAGGGCTCTGGGTCGCAGTACTACGACGGCATCGATGAGGAACCTCCGACCAGCTCACCTGTTCCGACGACCACGGCACCGACACCGACGCCGACAACTACAACTGATGAGCCAGTATCAGAGAAACCTGCTCCGTCTCCTACTCAAGAGGACGAGCTCACTGTGCCACCGCCAACTCTTGCTCCCACGCTCATACCAGAGGACCCAAAGGATAGCTCAAATGGAGGTGCGGACGCTGACGAATCCGACGACAAGCCTTCAAGTGACGATACGCCGGTTCCGCCTACGCCAACGCCTAAGCCAGTGTCAACGCCGACCCCGACTGTCACCACAACGACTCCAAAGCCCAGACCCACCAAGCCAACACCTCCGCCTGTGCTTTTCCCCATTTACGTGGAGATCTCGGGCAGTGGCTCGGGATCTGAGGCGGACGAGGAGCCGTGGATCGTCAAAGTCCCGGGGCCGACAGAGCCAGCCGACGAGGACCTCGTAGACCGAGGTGGCGATGACGGCGACGACGGCGCCAGCACTCCATCGACGCTGCGTCGTCGTCTCCGTGCCGCGAGCGCGTAATCACCCGTGCCGAGCGGGTCATCGACCAACAGCAGCTCACCAAGCTCCCACCCTTTAGACATCTTGCACGTTGCACCTCCACGTAGAAGTAGAAACGACATCTCCCCACATCGTCAACCAACACTATCCATCGGGACATCCACCGTCCACTCTACCAGCTAAAGTTGACAAAATTGGCTGATTCTATTCGATTGCCATTGAAAATAGTTCGCGCTTCTTCAAGCGCAACACCGTTGTACACGAAAATCCAAACATGGAGGACGTCACGACACGCACGAAGTGACGAGAGGAGGAGGAGAGGAGAGGAGGGTCCAAATAAATTAATCAACCCGCGAACGCGCTCACGACGATGCGCCCGAGCCTTGGCGGTTGCGGAAGTCCATCTTGGTGATCTTCTTGATCGAGCCCGTGAGCGTGCTGCGCCGCGGCTTCATGGTCACGGGGCTGTGAACCACGTCCACATCCTCGGCGCTAAAGTTCTTGATCAGGTGCGCGACTTTGCTCTTGCCGGCCACGGGCGGCTCCTCCGTGTACGAGTACACCGCCTCGCCACTGCTATCGGTGGCCATGCCATACGGCGGACACGGCGGCGGCGCTGGCGGACGTGGCGCGCTGCCTCGTCGCTCGAACGTCGACTTGAGCGCGTTTGCGTACCGCTCCACGACCTTGTTCCCGGGCGACCGCACGGCCACAGGGATCACGGGCTGCTTCCCTTCGGACTCCTCCTGCTCTCCGGCCTGGTGGTACGAAGCTGGTGCTGACTGGTAGCCGCTGCTGGCGGTGCGGCCATCAGTGCCCGCCACGGGCGACGAGGGCGCCGACGACGACGACGACGACAGTCCGTCCATTTCCTTGAGCATCTCCTTCATGATCCCTTCCAGCTCATACTTTTCGCGCGTGGTCTTCTCCACGCGCTCGCTCAGCGCGTTGATGCGCAAGGCCTGCTCGTCGTTGCGCTCGCCCAGCCGCGCGATCTCGGCGGCAAACTTGGCCACTTTGGTCTCCAGCTCGGCAATGTCGAGGCTGCTCTGAGTGCTGGCGGCTGCCGCGGCCGTCGCGGCCACCGCAGTCTTCTGCGCGTCCGTAGTGAGCTCGCGGCGCAGCGTGTCCACTTCGCGCTGAGCGATCATGAGCTGCGCGGCCTTTTGCTCGAGCTGGCGGTGGAGCTCTTCGATCATCGCCGCGTCCCGGATCCCTTCGGTCGAGAAATTGTTGTCGCTGATCGTGCGGCTGCGCTGCTCGTACAGCTGGCCTTCGAGCGCCGTGAGCTTGACCTGGAGCGTCTTTTTTTCTTTCAGCGCCTCCTCCAGCTTCTCGTGGACGCTCTCCAGGTTGTTGCTGCGGTAGCGCAGCTGCATCACCTCTTGGCGCGCCAGCTTGAGCTGCTTGGTGAGCTCTGCGTGGTCGTCGTCGCGGCTGCTCTGGCTCTTGGTCACGACCGCGCGCTGCTCCTGCGCGTCGCGCTGCTGCTTGTGCTCGACCTCCATGGTCTCGATCTTGATCTCCAGACCCGTGATCTTCTTCTGCGCCTTGGTCAGGCACTGCTTGGTGGTGTCGAGTTCCTTCTGGACCTCGACGTTGGCCGCCTCCATGTCCGTGACCATGGCCGCCTTCTCGGTCAGATGCTGCTTCATAAACTGGAGCTCCTGCTCCTGCACCTTGAGCTGGCTCGTCTTGTCCTCGATCACTTGCTGCTGCTGCTGGATCTGCGCCTCCAGCTGCGCGCGCTCGGCGGCAAAGTCGACATCGTCCGACCTGACCGTGGGGTGCGGGCTCGCGCGGTGGAGCTGCTCTTCTTCGTCTTCATCGCTCAAGATCTCGACAATCTTGGGCTCGTCCGTGTCTGACTCCTGCGACAGCACATCGCCGTCGCTCGTGTCGTAGCCGCCGCTATTCGACTTGTGCAGCGTCTGCTTGAGCTGCTCTTCAAGCCGCTCGTTCGCGTCCTGCGCGGCCATCAGCTCCTGCGTCAGCCGCTTGACCTTCTCCTCCAGCGCGACCTTGGCCTTGCCCACGTCCATGTAGATCTTGTTCAGAAAGTCCGACCCGGCGGGCGAAGTGGCCGAGCCGCCCGACCGCGACGACACTTGCGAGCTGTTGAGCGCACTGACCGGCGTGGACGGTCGGTCCACGGGTGAGGCCGAGGCCGACGCAGAGACCGCCACCACGCCAACCGTGAGAGGCGGCGGGGGCGTCATATTGGACTCGCGCTCATTCTGGAGCTGGTCTCTCTTGGCCGTCTCCAGGTCCGCCTTGAGATCCGCCAGCTCGCGCGCCAGCGCCAGCTTCTCGTCGCGCAGCTGGTCCACTTCGAGCCGCAGCGTCGCGTCGTCAGGCACCGCCGGCAGCAGCGACAGCGAGGCCGAGACCAGGCTGTTGCGGCTCAGACTGCTGCCCGTGGTCATGGTCTCGGCGCACTCCGACGGCGAGCTGCCGCTGCGGCCGTTGTGGTAGCTCTTGGCGTTGTTCATGGCGCTCTCGAGCTTGGCCTTGAGCAGGAAATTCTCGCGCTCGAGCGCATTGAGCTGCTCGGTGACCGTGCGCACTGGCGCCACGCGGCTCGCCGACAGGTCCTCGTGGGCCGTGTGGGTGGCCAGCTCCGTGAGCGAGAAGTCCGACGCCGACGACGTGTTGGTCGCCTTGCGTCGCATGTCGAAATTCGGCGGCATGCCGGTGACCGTGCCGGCGCCGTGGTCGTCGCTGTGGCCGTCGTACACGAGCGAGCGCGCGAGAAACTCGAGCTGGTGCTGGAGCCGCTGGTTGCGCTCCAGGGCCGATTCCATCTCCTCGCGGAAATCAAACGTGCTCCACGGATCGGTCGAGGACGAGGACGCCGCCGCCGGTTTCCCCACCGCGCTGTCGTGGAGCCCGTCGACCGACGAGCCGCCGTAGATCAGCTCCAGGTCGTGGTGGAACTTTTTCACGCGCTCCATAAACTCAAACTGCGGCAGGAACATAAACAGCTGCGGCGGCGCCGCCACGCCCGAGGCCTGCGCCTGCTGCTGCACTTGCAGCATCTGCTGCGCGCAGAACTGGAACGCCATCTCTAGCTCTTGCAGCAGCCGCATGTTGAGCGCGCGGTACTGCGCGGCGTTTTTGGTCTCGGCGGTCTCGCGCACCACGAGCTCTTCGTTTTCAAACACTAGCGAATCGATCCGCTTCTGCGACTCCTTGAGGAAGTTCTCGAGCTGCAGGATCTGCATGTCCTTCCGCTCGAGCCGCCGGCGCAGCGAGCGGCAGTCGCCGCAGACGCCGTCCAGCGGGAGCTCGCTGTTTTGCGAGCTCATGGACACGACACTCACGTTGGTGCGGCGGCCCGCCATGGAGAGCGAGGAGGAGGAGGTGGTGGTCGCGGTAGTCGCCACGGAGGAGGAGGTGGGCGTTAGCGGAGCCAGCGGAGGCGGCGGGGACGCGTACTCCCAGACCACTTCGAACTCGAGCGTGGCCGCGAGGTCGCGGCATTTCGTGGGCGACACGCGGAAGGGTTTCGGCCGGTTCGCGCGCTGGCTCTGCACGATTTGCGCGAAATCGATCGTGAACAGCGCCACGGCCGAATGGCTTGGCAGCGCGACCAACACGATCTCGTAGTCTTTGGACAGGTAGTCGGTCGGGTCCACGGCCTGCTTGTTGCGCAGCAGCGAGGTCTGAATGCCAACGTGTTGGTTCCACTCGGCGATGTGGTCGGGGTGCCAACGAGTTGGCTCCGAGGTCACTTCCTTGCTGTTGCGGCGGAATAGCACGATGAGGTCGTCGTCGTCCGCGCTGATGTCGCGTCCGATAGTCGCGCGCACCACGTAGACGTCTAAATTGACCAAAACGGTCGAGCCGGCCGAGTTGGAGCGCGCGTGCTTGGGCATCGCGAGCGTCGAGCGCCCGCCGCCGCCGTGCGTGCTGCGGCTCATGATGTTTGTTGGTGGGCGATTCGTTCTAGAGTCGTTGGCGTGAGAGGAACCAACGATCGGCCATGCGCCGAGACACGCCAAGTGATCCAGGTCTATCGGGGATGAACCAAAGAGACAGATATCCACAGTTAGACTCGACCTGGATTTACAGGATTGGATCATGGAAAGGTGGCCGAGACAGCCACACACGATGACCACGATGCCGGTTTGTTTCCATCGACAAGCGAGTTCCACGCACCTTTTCTTCCAGAGCCGGACCAAGCGCTAGAGGAGCGGAGGAGATGGTGGGGAGAGCGTGGATACTGGAGCTTCTCGCTCTCGACCGATACACTGTCGCTCGTTGACGCGTCTGTGTGGCGGGGCCGCGGCTGGAACGGGGCCGGGTGCTTGATTGAGGCTCGAGGGCGAATCGAGCAGCGGCGGATGTGCGGTTCACGCCGCTGTCGCTGCGTCGTTGGGGTCGCCTTCCCTTGCTCAAGGGCACCCGGTCACCAAACTCGGACCGCCCAATTATCCGTCAGCTAAGGATAGACTGGCGCTGCGATTGGTCGGAAATTGAACTGCTGTGGCGCTTATACCAGTATCAGCTGTTTTCCTGGCTCAATAACTCGAGCAATAAGCAAGAGCGTGCTGAATATCTTGGAGGAAGTGCCGTTGGAGAGGAACACGGCGGTGGAGACAGGGAGGAGAAAGAAAACGGAGGAGGAAAAGGAGGAGGAGGAGGAGTGTCCTCACTCTGCTTCTCTTGTTTTCTGTGGAAGTTTATCGCCACTTTGGACTGGACCGTTCGGATTTGAAGCACTTCAGTATTTAGACCATTTTGGGAACTGTCGCCCTCCCAAAATTCCCAAGTTGGCCAAGTCCAGCCAAGCAACCTGCTTGATGCCTGATAGTCGAGCCGTATGGTTCAACGCTCTGGTTATAAGCAGGCTAATTACAATTTGTAATTAGCGTGCATCGAAGGCTAATTTCAGTTGAAAAAGTGTTTCTGTGATTTGGACTGGTGGGTGACAGGTTTTTGTGATCATTCGACAGGCCGACGTTTGAATGGGATCTCAGCCATCACAGCACTTGTGGCGGGATCTTTTTGTTGGGATACTCGCTCAATACCCTGTATGGACGAAGCAACGTAAGGTGCCAATAAATACTGCATTACGACTTCCGACCTCCAATAAACGGGTACTGTGTCCGTCGCAAGAGCCAACAGACTGCTCGATGCGAGGACGAGACTAACCTAACCTAATCACACACATGGCTACACCAACTTCGTCACACCTCGGTCTCCGCGATCACGAGCGACGAGCTGCGGTAGTCCGAGACCGAAAGCGACCGCGAGCTGCTGTGGCTGCTCGCGAAGCTGGAGCTGTTGTTCCGACTCGAGCTGTTGTTCCGACTTGAGTTGGTTCGCCGCGACCAGCGATTCAGGCTGATGGACCGATCGCTCAGGTTCGTGAGCCGACCCTCCAGGAGCCGCACGATCTCCTCCTGCAGGTCGATGGCGACCGGGCGATGCTTGAGATCTGGATGCCAGCAGCGCCGAGCCAGGTACTGGATGTCGCTCGGACAATCGGGCGAGAACCGCAGCATGTTGTGCTCTTCGCCGACCTCGGCCGTCGCGGCCGTCAGCCGCTTCATCGCATCCACGCACATCATGGTGTCCAGCTCCCACAGCAACAGTCCGAACGCGTACACGTCGTTCTGCATGCCGCGACGCCTTGCCCGAGCGTTGGCCGAGTCCAGCATCGATGGCGTCAGCGCAGACGCCGACATCGCCAGCGGCAACATGTTACCGTTGCCGGCGGCTCGACTGCTGAGCAGTGACGACTCCATCGCTGGCGACTGCGAGATCGACGTCTGGAAAATGTGCTTGACCTTGATTCGTGCCTTCACTGCTGATGCTCGCATGTCGACTCGAGACGGCGCGGAATCGGGCACGTTCATGGCGAGATCGATGTCCATCCCACTCAGCTTGGCCTCGCCTTGCTCGTTGATGAGCACTTTGTCCGAGCGCAAATCTCCGTGCACGTACCCCAGCGAGTGCAAGTACACGAGCGCCATCGCGACATCCAGCGCAACGGCAAGCTTGCAGCGCTGCACAGTCTGGACGGGGCTGCCAGAATCTGTCACACTCGTCTGGGGACTAGGGTACCATGTGAACGCTCCCGCCGCGGCTGACTTTGGAGTCGGGTTACTCAATGTCCGCTTGTACAGCTCACCTTCACGACGCGTGCGCTCTTCGTGGAAGATCGCCGCGAGCGATCCGCTGTGCATGTACTCGAACACGGCCCCCATTTTCCATTTCGACGAAGGATGTTGAGACTGGCTGTTGGAGCCCAGCGTGATGCCGATGAACTGGACGATGCAAACGTGCTCTAGCATCGAAGCCAGCCGAACCTGTTCCACGAACTCGCGCTCAAAGCGCCGCCGACCTCGTTGCAGTTTACTTCGGCCGCTCAAAAGCGCATGCATCACGACTTGGAATCCTTGGTACTCGGCCTTGAACATCGTCTCCGCGCCGTGGTGCTTCTGGGCCATGGCCTCTCGGATCGAAATCTCGTCCAGTGGAATCTCGTACACGAGAAGATCCTCCACTTTGCTTCTGCCGCGACCTCGGCGGTTACGGTCGTCCTCAAGAATCGCCACCACGTTGTGTGCGCCGATCACACCATCAAAGTTCTTGGCCGGGCTTCCAAACACCCAGCTGGCGTCGCCGTATTCCTCGACACCGATACTGCGACCGAAAATACGGCCGCTGGCATCGGACGCGCCGGGCGTAAACGTTGTGTTTTGATCTGGCTTGCGGCGGATTGCCTTTCCGTCTTTGCGCACGAGGAACACGAAAGCTGCGACTAGAAGCCCCATCGCGAAACAGCCACAGCCGAGCAGGAGCATCGCTTTGCTGGACATGTGCGAGCTGGTTGATTCTGAGGATGTGTCTGGGTCGTTAATGGGCTTGGACGTCGGTGAGGGTGTTGGGGTTGCCGACTCAGAGGACCCCGGTTGTGACGAGAAGTCAGCGTCACTGAGTACGCACACAGCGACACCGGCCTGGATTATTTTTCGCGTCGCCTTGCTGTTTGAACAGGTCGCGCTGAGTGAGTCGGTTGAGAGGGTAAGAATGGTCAGACCTTCGATGATCTTCACATCGGACTCGGTCACCTCGATCGACTCGACATCGTTCCCCGACAGGTTTCTACATGACAGAGCAGTGCCATCAACATGAGTCAAAAGTGCCCGACACACAACTTTCGAAATGCGAGACGTACAGTGTCTTGAGCTTTGGTGGTAGGCGATTGCCGCTGATGGTCTTTATCCTTGCGTTGTTTGCAAGACTCCTGTGTTCAGATGCATTTGTTTTGGTTTAGCTCGTCGTCTGAAGCAGGTACGCCATGGGCTGGTTCGCCCGCCACGTACAGATCAGTGAGTGAAGTGAACGAGGACAAATCTGGGAGCTTGCTCAAGTTGTTGTTGCTCAGATCCCTACGGAACACGGAGGTAGATAAGCCCAAGTGCGTGATGGAACGGATCCATCTTCCCCACAACAGTCATTGCGAACGTACAGTGCCGAGAGTGCAACGAGTGGGGTTGAGAAATTGATGGTGTCCGATGTCAGATGGTTCCGGCTCAGGTTTCTGTCAATACAGCCAAGCGTTAGCCAACGATCCCAATTCACACCCAAAAGGTCACTTTCAATGGGGTGGTAACCAAAGGGCAAAAGACGCACAGAAAAATGAGCGTGGCCGGGAAGGCGAGTCCGCCAAGGTCAACCAGGTTCATGCTCGTCATGGACAGGTGGGTGAGGTACGTGAGCGGTGTGAAGGCTTGAGCCACGATCGTCGCGACGCGGTTGCCATCCAGAGCGAGCCACTTGAGTTCGAGTGCCGCCGGCCACGCCACGGAGGCATCGATCTCGGTGATTTCGTTGCTGGCCAGATTGCTGTGTCCAGCGATAAATTATACAGGGTTAGTCCCAGTGCGGATTGGTAGGATCCCCATACTTGGCGTAAAAATGAACCAAAACAACGCACAGTTTGGAGAGGTGGCGCGGAAGCCGCAGCGAACTGAGGTCAGCGATTTGGTTGCGGGAGAGATCCCTGTCCATCAATCAAAGCACCATCCTATCGTCAGTATCACGCTTGACAACCATCATCCGGCAGTACAGTCGAAGCGACTAAACGACTCACAAGTCTTCCATGAAACCGTCGATGTGCGGCGTCTGGAAAGTTGTGAGCAGGTTGTTGACGAGCATAAGCTTGTTCACGGGCGGATAGTCAGCGACGCGCGCGATTTGGAGGTTGGATAAGTTGAGCGATACGAAACCGGCGTCATTGAGCACGTTAAACCGCCGTTTCGTGCAATCGACCGAGTACGCGATCGCGTCGTCGACACCTGGTATGCCGGCAACGAGCGTGCTGGCGTTGGCGCACACAGCCTCGGCCTCTGCACTGGCGTTCGCGCCGTCGATGCTGCCGCCACACGCGAACACCAACAGCAAAGCGAGCACCACCAACGGTGGGGGTCGTGGCATCTTATAATCCGCGCGTTGCATGCATCCAGCTGGGGCGTAGTGTTCTGTGGAGTGGGAGGCAGTCAATTCCTCTTCTGATTGATGGTCGGTCAATGCTTTTTGTTCCTGTTCCCCTTGCGAGTGTCTCTACACCGGCCAGTTTGGATGAGAATCGGCCCGATTCGCCACCATGTGCGCCACCTGCCAGGATGTCAAGGCTCATGAAGCAACCGCCAACTGCTGAGTCAATTCAAGAACCAAAGTGGCCAGGTGTGGATTGAACCCTAGCCCGGTAAATTATGTTATCCATTTATGTATTCAGTATTGAGTGGTTAAAATAATGGATGATTATTGAAGCAAAACATGTGATTTCACAGGTGAAAAGGCTAGCCATCTGGATGGCGACTGCCCCTTGCACGCGACCAGCTGGCGGACTGGCCCACAGTCGGTCGTTGTCCACTCGTGAAAATGAGGTTCCACCCCCCAAATCGGTGTTCAAGTTGGCGCGAAGCCAGTTTTAGCCTTTCCATTCGTCTCGCGGTTTTGGCTGCCAGACCTGGATTCCAGTAGACTTTCAACCCTCGTTTCTAAAAAAAAAAAACTCTCTACATTCACGTCATGAACATGGAGCGATAGCCGCGGGGGAAATGACCCAGCTTCCGACTCTGGGTCGATGGCGCTTGAACGAAGGACGATTTCTTCGCTGTTTCTGTGTCGATTCCGAGTGTACGCTACGTGGCTGCAGTGTCACACCGTTGCCGTTCACACGTATACGCCACGTTCATGAACTGAACACAACAACCTACAGCATGAGGATATCGGGTTCACACAGGTGAACAGTACTTGGAAGTACTTTATGATGCATGGACGGGTTGTTGACGGAGACGCAGTCTCGTCAGAAGCTGGTCCTTGATGATCAACGACTCAATGACCTTTGAAGTGATGAAAGGTGGACTTTTGCTGATGGGCCTCGCGAACGTGCGGTCGTCTGTCCGCTGGAAGTTCCGAAATGCCGAAACCCTTTGCTCCTTTCGATTTCGGGAATGCTGGACCACTTCAGCACCCAGCAGGACACCTCTAGAGTACAGCTCTCTTCTGTAAATTACAGTCAGTCTTTTGTGGAGACTGTCTGTCGCTGAACATTAGCGCAAACTTCAAGGTTCGGTCTTGCCCTGCTCAATTAGCATAAGGTGTTTGGGGCTAGCTCACCAGATTAGCATTTGATTAGCTACTACACGACATGGGTACACCTCCACCCTCCCTGTCTTCCCAGAACAGAACAGGTCCTGGACTGCACTCTTTTCCCACACAGACACAGACAACGCAACAACGCGTCTTTACTGTATCCACTCCATCCTGTCTTATAGTGCTGGGTGACGGATTCCTCAGCATCGCAAGGCTGGTGGGGCGCTGTGCTTTAAGTCACCAGCGTTCAAGCGGGGACACGGTCCCAACGCACGTGGACGACGAGGTCGCTTCTCCAGCTCACCACGACCACCAGCCGACCGTGCGCTCCGACAGTGCAAGCGAGCTCGCTTGTCATTGGTGTTGGTGCGGCGCTGGACGAAATCATCGAGATCTACGAGGTGCAGGCAGCCTTTCACCCGCCCCCGTAGTGTGGTCCCGACTCGAAGAAGACGAGGCGGAGTTGGGGGAAATGAAGCGACAAAACGATGGCAAGTTCGCGCACGATACAGAGAAAAGATGGACTCGGAAGATTGAGATTCAACGTGGTAGAGAGAGAGAAAGAAAGTTTGCAAGGGATGTAGCCGTCATCGTGTGGTTCAGCGGCCATGACAGAATCATCTGAAAGTTGTTCACAATTCCACGCTGCGAAGCCAACCAGTTGGAGCCGAGTTCCCTCTCCATTTTCCTCTAGTCTAGCTTGGACGACGAAAACTTCGTCATTCGGGAGAGCAGGATCGCCTTGACGCTCTGACGCAGCCGATTCCGAAGCGCCAGGAACTGCAGCGCTTCAGCGCGGCCACGCTCTTCCGCTTCATCAGCCTTCTGCTCCTCCACGCTGCCTTGAGCACTGCCTTCTTCTTCTCGCGGCGGAGGCTCAGGCTCGTCTTTGTTCAGCGTGTCTTCAATCGCTGCGGGGACCGTGAAGGTCGGATACTGAAATGCGGTCGTGAACCGCGTGCTGTAGATTGTCTGCAAGTTTATGCGAAGTTCGTCGGCAACGCCTGGTCGAAGGGTCGAGATAGCCTTGGCCAGTGCATCCAAGAGAAAGAGCGCATCCGCCATCTATTATACGTCAGCAACAACAAAATCTAAGTCAAAACGCCCACACAAACCATCCTGCACGCCAGATCGCACCTTTTGCATCGAGCATAGGAAAGATCCGCACGAGGCTGGGAAGATGATCTCCGACTTGAATCGGTTCCACACAACCTCTGCCGCGGTGCCGGGCAGTGGGACGTTCTGCTGGTAAGCGGCAATCCGAAGCAGAAGTGCTTCACAGGAAAAGAGCGCTGGATCACTCTGCGCGGCCACAAGCAGCGTAGAAATCTTCGGAACGCGGTGCACATACGTCGCGAAGTCAGCATTCCACAGCGCACTCTCGCCAAACAAGCGCAGCAGTGGGAACAGCCACGGCCAACTGTACGACTCCTCCGTCGCGGGGAGGAATGCAAGCCAAGCTCGCAGCATCCCGCTGTCGTGGAGCTTGTCGATCATCAAGCGGTGGCTCGCAGCTGTCACTCCCGCTGCATCCACCACGAAATGGAGCAGCTGCAGCAACACGACCACAAAGTCGCTGTGGTCGGCTTCGAAAGTCGGAGCGGTCAGCATTGCAGCGAGACTCTGCAGCTCGCGCAGAATTGTCGGGAACAGCTGCTGGATCGTGGCGGCTAGCGAGTGCTGAGACTTCCTCGCGGACAGCGAGTTGAACTCTTTCGAGACGGCTAGCTCCGCAAACACTCGGAATACCACACGCAGGCGCTGACTGGCCGTGTCGCTGGTCGCCGTCTTGGGCGCCGACGGCTTGCCAAATGAAAAAAACGGATCGTCCGCGTTCCCACCGGTGCCTGTGGGCAGGTGCGAGGGTGACTCCCTACTGATCAGCTCTTTGAGCTTGGCGAGACCACCAGCGCAGGCATCACTGGACTCTGAGAACCGAAGTAATTGGTCGCGAAACACAAACAAGTACCGTCGCCACTCGCCTTCGACGCCAAACACCTGCCCCACGTCGGCGTTGCCTTCCAAGAGTCGGTCTGCGAGGTCGCACAGCGCGTCGTCCATCTTCCACGCGACCCATTTGTCACTGGAGATCTGAGAAAAGCACGTCGAGTACGTCATGCCGGCCAGAAAGTGCAACTGATCGGAACGCCGCGTCGGTGCCGCTGTCGAGTACAGAACACCGTTGCGATCCCTCTTGCCGACTGGACCTCGTGGGTGCGTGACGGGGACGTCGCCTTCGTACACCAAACTCAGATCATCCGGGTCTTCCTCTGCCGCGTAGATCTCGACAAACCCACCGCTAAACTGGTCCTCCTCCTCCTCCTCTGCAGCTGGTGTGGCCGCGCTCGCAGCGTACTGGTCCAACCGCGCCTGCCGCTCCGCCACTGTGCTTTCTGATGGCAGCTCCAGTGAAGGAGGCCGGAGCTTCGCCATCAGCGCTTTGGCTGCTTCACTCTCTGGATGTTCCAGACAGAATCGCGGCACGAGTAGGAGCACCGCCGCCGCGAGCAGTCCACTGGCTTCGGATCCGCGGCACTTGTTGATGGAGTCGTTGAGGTGTTCGAGGCTGTCGACCATCTTGGCGGTCAACGCGAACTGCGCTGCCTCGATGACGCCAGCGCTCTGGTCCACAATGGACTGGTACTTGGCAGCGAGCGCCAGCAACTGGCTGTCGACCACCTCGGGGAAGTCAAACTGGAGCGCTTCGTAAGCCACGAGCGCCACATCTCCGCCACCACGGTTGCTCGCTGCTGACGATGCGAATGACTGGGACGTAGGTGAGCCATCAGCGGCCGCTGCGGCACCATCGGAGCCGTCGGTGGCCAGTGCCTCGTTCTCTTCGAGCGCCGCGATGAGCTGCGCAATGAAGTCGTCGCGAGATGCCATCATTGGCGAGCCGTGTGCGGATGTGTGACCCTCATGGAGTAGTAGCCCCTCCCAGCTGGTCTATATTCCTGACTGCAGTACCATGTCACACTAGCGAGGGAAGAGTGGTTTCGGTTGACAGTGAGGCCAGAACAAAAGCAAGATGGCAAAGGCGACGTTGACAACGGCGGCAGCGAAGACTGCGACGGGCGACGCGCAAGCGC
Source organism: Pythium dissimile (assembly GCA_023336445.1). Lineage (NCBI taxonomy): Eukaryota > Oomycota > Peronosporomycetes > Pythiales > Pythiaceae > Pythium > Pythium dissimile. The sequence continues at coordinate 15,421 of JAADWZ010000405.1, read as the reverse complement.
CCCGCAAGGCCGATGACGCAGCGCAACGCGTGCCAGCTAAACCCAAGTCGGGCTCATGGGGGCTGTCAATGCTGGCCGCGATGGTTGTTCTGGGCGTGTCGATGGCGATTGTTCAAGATCCTACGCAGCTCAAGACCCGCGCGACCGAGCTCTTTGAGGTGGCGCAGAGACGCTTATCGCACAACGTCGAATCGACGTCGTCCATTGCATCACCAACTGTGGATTGTGATAGTGCGCTAGCGCATCTCACGGACGTGATGCCCGTGAAAGGCTTCCACGTGCTTTGTATCAAGTCCACTCCGCAGGACACGTACGTAGTTACAATCGTTTTACGGTCTTTATTTCAACCGACTAACAGCACAAATGGCGATGGCTGCAGCATCACGATCACTGGGTACAAAGACGGCATGCTGGATAATCGCACCAGGGAGAGTGCGCTCGACGTGATGTCTTTTCGTCACGCTGTGGAAGAGATGTTCGAGATCGAACCGCTCGTAGATTCGGCCGCCGAGAAGTACAAGCAGCCGTACGCTTTTTTCACAACTGATGGAGATCGCTTGGAGACAAAGCTGAGCGCTCTGGTGGATCGCGTTGTATTTTTTTTCGAAGGCGGCCAGTTTATTTGGCCTGGCATCCGGATCGGCCACAAGAGTACGTTGTTGTTTAAACCTCGGACAGCGACATGGCATCACTGATCCAATTTGTGGCACAGGGACGATCAAAAACCTTCACGGACTAGGCGATGTCGCGATGGAGACTCTCAGTATGACCCCGCTTGTGTTCAGTGTCGAAGAGTTTTTGAAAGATGAGGAGATCGATATCATTCTGGAGCTATCCCTCCCGCATCTGCATCAATCCGGTGTCACCTTGAACGACGGCCACGAGAATCGCACCGCGACCGATTGGCGCACCAGTACGACGTATTTCTTGCCGTCCAGTGCCCATGAGATCGTGGAGAACATTGATCGCCGCACGGCCGATCTCGTTAAAGTGCCCCGGACGCACCAGGAATTCGTGCAAGTGCTTCGCTATGAAGCAACTCAAAAGTACGACCACCACCACGACTACTTTTCCAAGGAGCGCCATCAGAATCACCCTTCGCTGCTCAAGAACATTGAATACGGCTACAAGAACCGCATGATCACGGTGTTTTGGTACATGTCGGACGTCGCCAAGGGCGGCCACACGATCTTCCCTCGTGCGGGCGGATTGCCCCCGCCAGCGTCAATGAAAGACTGCAGCAAGGGCCTCAAAGTGCCTCCGAAGAAGCGCAAAGTGATTGTGTTCTACAGCATGCTACCGACGGGAGAAGGCGATCCAATAAGTCTCCACGGAGGATGCCCCGTGGAGGACGGCATCAAGTACTCCGGCAACAAGTGGGTGTGGAACAAACCGCGAAACGACGTCGTCTGAGCATCATGGAATCGGCAGGATGAGATTCTCTAGTCGACGGAGCATGCTTCGTTGTGATTTTTTCCTGCTATTATGGGATACGTCAGTGCTACTCTTGAAAATGCTTCACTCCACACTGGCTACTTCTGTAGCATCTCATTCCATGGATCCGTGAAGCGGCACGCTTCTCTTCCATCACCGACGAAAATGCCAGTGGCTCCCCACCCCCACCCCTCAACACCACCAACACTGATTGTTGGTTTGTTGGCTCTTTGACGACAACGAGAAAGACAAACAGAAGCGCCTAGCGCCTAGCGCCATGGAGGACTACGTGGTGCTCCAGACGCTCCGCGACGCCATCTACGGGAAGGTGGTGCTCGTGCGCCACCGCGCGACCGACGCAGTCTACGCCATGAAAATGATGAGTCTCACGCACATGGCGGCGCGCCAGGCGGTGGCCGGGCCAGCGGTTCGCGAGGACGGCAACACGGAGCTGCGCATGCTGCGCCGCCTCTCGGGAAACCGCGTCATGGAGAGCGGGTCGGGTCTGGACCATGGAACTGCAAGCGGCGAGGGTCCGTGCGAGATGGTGGCGCGTAGCAGCTGGAGCGTCCATCCGCTGTGGGAGGCTTGGGGCAGGAATCGCGACGAGGGGACATCCGTGGACGACCACCACAACGTACTCCTGCTCCATACGGATTTCGTCGACGAACGGGCGAATGCGCGCTGCCTCGTGTTTGACTTTTGCCCGTTTGGAGAGCTCTACGACCAGCTGCAGGTACACCCGCAACATACACTGGATATTGGGACTACGCGCGTGCTGTTCAAGCAGATCGTCACAGCCGTGGGGTTTATCCACACACAGAACATTGCGCACCGCGATCTGTCGCTGGAGAATGTTCTTATCGACGCCAACCGTCAGTGCCGGCTCGGGGATTTTGGACTGGCGTGCGAGTATGGAACCATGTGCAGTGGGCGCGTGGGGAAAGCGTTCTACATGGCACCAGAGGTCTACAACTGGCAGCCAGACGAGCTCTACAATGGTCTAAAAGCGGATATCTGGTCACTTGGGATCGTGCTGTTCATTCTTGTCACCGGCGCGCCACCGGTCGAAACGCCAAGCGAAGACGATGCGCGATTCCGCATCGTCCGGTCGAAAGGGATTGGTGAGCTTTTGTCGATGTGGAGATTGGACTCGACACTGCCTAGCGAGCTCTGCAATCTGCTTTGTTTATTGCTTCGTGTTGACACCGACGATCGACTAGACATTGAACAAGTGTGGTCGCACCCGTGGGTTCAGGACACATGTCCGGTCGAAGCACAGCCATTCAGGTTCGATCGAGAGCTGGATGAAAGGTTCGTCGGCGAAGAGCAAACTGGATCGGATGCTTTTGCAAGCGGATTAGATCGAGAGCCTACCGAGCCACAAGAAGAGGTGGAGGCTGAAGGTGGATCCGATGGAGCTGCAGAGAGACGTCACAAGAAACGAATCAAAATCAGCGTCGACCACGGCTGCGAGGTACCGTCGGTGGCATTGACGGGGCGCGTTGCCGGATTCTTCGGTGGGCCAGTTGCCAATCAGCATCGCGAGTATTGCAATCACGAGTCGTCGCCGCAAGGTTCTTTTCGCGTGCACGTCCCTCCTGAGACGTCCCCCATGGTCTGGCCCAAGGTGGGCGTCAAGGCCGCTGCACGCAAACTCTTCCAGACTGCGAATTTATCAGCACAACAACAACAACATCAGGAAACAGACAGACTGTGTTCTTGTGGTGGCGGCAGCGAAGATGAATCTCTGCACGCTGTACCACGAGACGACGAAGGCAATGGGCGGCGGCGGCCTCGGCTAGACTCGTCGTCTTCTTGCTCCTCAACCTCGTCTGCCTCGTCGCTCCAACTCATCCCGAAGATCGAGTCGCCAGATGACTCAAAAGACACTACGATGGGAGAATGTGCTACACAAGAAGCGCTTGTATGTCGCTTTTGTCTCCGCTGGGTAAACGCCAATCGTTGCGTTTATCAAGTCACACTGCCCACAGAGGTTCGGCCGGGTAGCGCTAATGAGCCTCGCTCCAAGACTCGGCGCGTGTGCAACGCGTGCTTTGCGTTGATCTCGAACACGCTGACTTCAGCAACAGGCGATGATCTCATGAGAGCAAGTGAGCCGTCGTGTCGCTGCACCGACACCACACACCAAACTAAACAGATCACGTAGAAATAGCCGACTGTTGCTAATTTACTGACCTAACCAATCAGTGTACTGTAAAACCTGTTTTACAACCCCATCCCTCGATTTGAAACTCCTCTCAAACAGAACCCCAGGTGCACCTGGGGTAGAGCATGCAACCCCATCCCTCAAATAGAGCCCCCTCAAATAACTAATAAACGTCCCTGTCCTAATAAATTCCCTTTGTGTATTTTTACCGTTTTCGGCCTGATATTTGGTAAGAATCGCATTCAATATAACAATAATAATGGATATTATGTGGATATATGGTAACTTATCACCGATCTTGGTCAAACGCGGGGAACTTTATCGAATAGAGAACCTTTCTATATTTCGCAGAACCCGTTAGAACTCCACCTGAAGCAAGTCAGAGCATTCAAGACCGAATTCTAGAATCCTTGGAGAACATCACAACCTCTCTAAAGTTCAGCGGACAGAATCACGCCTTATCGGCCAGTTCGTCGGTCAGACTATCCGCTGAATTGAAATGCTCTTGTCTTTCAGTTAACTCCCTTCCTCTCAAATAGAACCTCCCCTCAAATAAACCCCACGCTTGGGTGGGATTATAGTGATAACCCAGTGGGGTTGTAAAACAGGTTTTACAGTACCGGTGAGCTGCTGAAACAGTTTGCGTGACACCACTTGCCCAATTAAAAAAAAGGTTATATTGCAAAACGTGATAAAATAAAAAATTTGCGCAAAAGATGATATACGCACATAAAAAGGCGCAATAAAAGAGCTCTGAACGAGGAGATTTTTGGCGAGGCTTGACCTCTCGCAGCCATGCGCTCACCGGCCCTCCCCTACGCAAAAGCGTTTGAACTGCCATCCACCACTAATTCTTGGAGGCGGTCATAAAAATAGCACCTCCGGCTCGTCGTCATGTTCAACCGAAGGCGTGTCCTTGTTTGCCACGGGCAATCCTGCCCATGGAGCGCCTGCCTTTGCACCTTATATTACCTTTTGCGCAAGTTCTCTATTTGTATCAGGTTTTGCAATTTACTCTTTAAAACTGGAGCGGATCTGATTCGATCCGTGACTGGAAGTGGCAGAGGATCCACTTCGTTCGGTCATCCTGACTCAGACTCAGAGACGGAGGTTTCTGTTGGAACGGTTCCGCCTTGTCTTCCCAACGCGTCGAAGTCATGGGCGAACAAATATCGACGGCGGAACAAAAAGCGCCGCCATCCACGAGCTCTTTTCTTCTTGTTCTGTACTCCTCGGCGACCATGGACTTCCTGACCAAGATCTGCGTCTTCGGCGAGGGCCACTGCTTCCACACGCAGTCGGCGGCGGCCTCCTCGGTCTACTGCTACGCCATCGCGCTCGCGTACACCGTATCGGTGAGCTTCCAGCGCGGCCGCCTGGGCGAGCACGGCCACGCCACGCACCTGCTGCCGGTCAAGCGCATGAAATGGTTCCCGACGTTCCTCAGCTTCTCGTACTTGTGCCGCATCGGCTGGCTGCTGCTCAGCGAGATGCATGCGTTTGAGTGGGTCGAAGGCACCGCGCCCGCGTACTCGTACGAGCACACGATCATCAGCGTGCCGTTCCTGCCCACGTCGATCGACATGTACGTGCTGAGCGTCACGTCGTTCGGCAAGCTCGCGACGCTGCTCTACTTCTCGGCGTTCACGCTGCTGCTGCGCTTTTGGGAGGACGTGCTCCACCTCGCGCTGCGCGCCGAGAAACCACTCGCGCGCATCGCCGCCAACCAGTCGGTCATCGCCGAGTACACGCGCACAAGCACGCAGCAGCAGCTGCGCTCGCGCAAGATCTTTGTGGTCGCCAACGTCTGGATCTACCTGCTCGAGTTTGCGCTGCTCGTGCTCAAGACGCTCTTCCCGCACGAAGAGAGCTTCATCTTCGAGGCCGACTACGTGGTGGTCGCTCTGTTTTTCTTTTTGCTGGCGATCATGCTCGCGCGCTGCGCGTACAAGCTGCGCCAAGTGCTGCTCAAGATCGAGTTCTCGGCGCTCGCGACCAGCATCGCTTGGCGGGTCACATGGCTCGGGCTAGTCGCGTCGCTCATTTTCTTTCTGCGTAGCCTGCTGCTGGTGATCGCAACGCCCGCGATCGAAATCTTTGACCCGCACCGGTCAAATCCGTGGCTCTTCTACACGATCCCGGAGATCGTCCCCGGCGTTTTTGTCATGTTCATGATGACCGTCAAGAAGCACAAGACGCCCAAGCGACCACAGGGAGGCCACCCATACAACGGCAGCGGTGGTGGCGGCGGCGGACGCGCCGAGCTGGGCGAGGCCACGCCGCTGCTGGGCGGCCATGGGCGTGATTCGGACGAGACGGTCTCGCCGTTTGACGGCCAGGAACTCAGTATTTGAAACCCACCACAAAAAGTATGTACAATAGAGCAAAAAACAACGTTGAGATGTTTTCGTTCAGTGTCCGGTTCTGGTTGCGGACTTGGCGTGGTGTTTGGTTCATTCATCCCAATCCGAGTCGTCATCGTCGTTATCGCCATCACCAGGGTCGGACGAGGACGCGTCCCAGTCGACATATTTCGAAACCGTCGCGCTGCTGGTAGCCTGTGATCCAGGAGGAGAAGCTATTACCGAGCGGAGCCGCGAGCAGTGGTCGCACATGCCGCTCGACTGGACGAGCCCGAGTCCCCAGCCGCCGCACGACGCGCAGCGCTTGCGGATCTGCGCCGAGGCCACGATGAACTCCAGGCGTAGTCGGTTGCAGTGCGCGCAGAAGCCGTTCTTCTCGGCCAGTCCGACGCTGCGGCCTAGGCAGTTTTGGCACTGCGACAGCACTGGAGGCGCGTACTGCGCATACTCGGACGGCACGCTGAGCTGTCGACCACCGACGACGCCTGACATTCCATTAAATGTCATGCCATTGCCCGAGAGCGGAGCATCACTCATCATAGGTGCCATCATCATTTGTCCTGGCAATAGCCCTGGTGGGAACATCATCTGCGGCAGTGGAGGTGCGTACATCGACATGAACTGTGGCGGCGGTGGCAGTGGGTAGCCATACATTGGCGGCGGTGGGTAGTAGCCAGGTGGAGGAGGAGCGGGAGGAGCGAAGTACGGTGGGTACGGCAAGTACGAGCCCGAAGGGAACTGGTGTCCACTGGGATGGTGATGATGGGCGTCGTGGTGTGACGCAGCCTGCGCTGCGGCGTTGTGGACACATGCGGCACATTGGCATCCACTGGAACTACTGGACGCCGGTGGAGACTGATGCTCGCTGGGCTGCACCTGCTGCGGTAGCTCCTCTTGCTGTTGCTGCTGCCTCCTCCGCTCCTTCTTTTTCCGCTTTCTTTCTTGTCTCATCTCGTCTTCGCGCGCTTGCTCGTCCGCCTCCAGCTGTAAACTCCCGAGATCTTCAGCAACCTTCTCGCGCTGCTCCTCTGTCTCTCCACCTGCCGATACCTGACGGGATCGACTTCGCGGCAACGCGTCGTCGTAGTCGTCGTCGTCGTCGCCACTCGTCGTGCCATCCACTGCCAAAACCTGTCGTTGGCTCGAGGAGCGCGACTGCGGAGCATTCGTGGCCGGCACGACGTCTTCAGCAAAAATTCTGGACCCCTTCGACTTGGATCGCCGCTTGCTTCTCGCTGGCGTGTCCTCTTCTGCAGGTTCCCCATCCACGTCGCGACGCTCCTCCTCAACTGGAGCAGCACTGTTGACGTCGCTACCGCCACTCCGAGTGCGCTGCTTCGCGGACTTTCGCTGATCGGAATCGCGGCGATGGCGCAGCTCTTGCGTTTGTCGGTGCTCGTCTTCTCCTCTCTGCTCGTCCTTTTGATCTCGTTGAGCTGCTGCTTTGTCCAACTTCCGCTGCTTTTCCTGCTTTTTGAGCCGCTTGGCCTCCTCCTCCTCCGCCGCTTGTTGCTGTTGCTCAAACTGACGTTGCGCTTCTTGTTCTTTTTCTTGTTCTGCCTTTTGCTGCTTCTCGCGCTCCTCGTCTCTCCGCTGGCGCTGCTGCTCCTCCCGCTCTCGCTGCATCTCCCGCTCGGCCTCTTGTTCTTCGGCCTCGCGTTGGCGTCGCCGCTCCATCTCCTCTCGCTGTTTCTTGTCCTCGATCAATTTCTTCTTGCGCTCCGTCTCGTGCTGCTCGCGCTCGCGCTCATCGGGCGTCATCCGCTGCGCGCGGACGGCCTCTTTCTTCTTCATGTTCTGCGCAAACTCCTTCATAAAGTCGTCTTCCTCCACGATCTTCTCCTTCTTGAACATGGACTCTTGCCGCTTGCGCCGAATAAAGCGCAACCGCTCAGCGGGTGTCATGCCCGCGGTCTCGGCGTCGTACTGGTTCTCCACGCTCTCAGACGACGACGAGAACATGTCGCCACCTCCACCTGCAGCGCCGTTGACATGTAAACGCTCTTTCGTCTCAGGCGGACCGCGCGGGATCTGCACCATGGGCGGTGGGCCGCTGGCCGTGGGGTTGACGCGCCCCGCCAGCGACGCCTGCAGCCGCGCGACTATGTCGCCTCGCGCACCTAGTTTACCAGGAGCTTCAGCCATTGGCGCCGCCGCCGCTGGCATGCGCGGCTTCCGCGACGTAGACACCGGCGCCGGGTCAGGTGCCACCTGTTGAGCAGCCATTGGACTTTCCTGTATCGTCGTTGGTGCTGTTGCTGCTGCTGGTGATGTTGATGTACTAGCTGCCAGTGGTTCGCACGGGATCTCCCGTTTCCCACTGGACACAGCGTCTGTCTGGCGCTGGCGCAGCGCCCGGGGCAGCTTCCACCTGCTCTCGCGCGTCACCTAGAAATCCAGCAGCAGCACCAGCACCGGCAGAGCATCCGTCAGCGTACAACCTATCTTCACTCATGGAGGACGAGTCGACCTCAGATGTGCGCGGTATGTAGTAGGTACCACATACCTGGTTGTAGTAGTAGGTGCGCCCGTCGGGCGACGTGAACGGCTGCCAGGCGGCGTCCACATCCGCTGCGGTTGCGGCTGCGGCTGCCGGATCGCCACCGCCGCCGCCCTCCAGCGCCGCGCTGGCGGCCGTGTCCAGCTGCTTGGAAGAGCGCGAGTCGCCGCGTTTCTTCTTCTTGCGGCCGCGCGGGCCGTCATCCGCGAACAGCGCGTGCGCCACACTCGCCATGCTTCACTGGGTCTGCGTGATGTTGTTGTTATAGGCGGGTGTCACACTGTTCAAAGTGCCTCCTCAGCGGGATGTCACTCTTTTGAAAGGATCTAGTGTGCTACAATAGCAGACTCTATTCGAACGAGTGCGTCCGTGACAATCATCACCAACCTGGGATCAATGAATGATCCCCGACTTGGTGTTTGTCACCAAGGCAAACCACCAGGTTGAGTGATGGGAAAGCGCGTTCTGTGTACAACACGGTAACCCCTTGTATAGCCGTCTTCCCTGCACAAGCAGAATTGGAGGAGGATCTTCTTGAGGATCTAGTACAGTAGCTCCATGCTGTGTGGATCCAACGGAACTACTATTTCACGTGCAGCGGTAGATTCGAGTGTGGTTCAGCTTTTAACGATGACTTCGGGACGGGATGGCCACCTCGATCCAGAACAGTGGGTTAGCCAATAGAGTGCACTCAACCCTCCCAGAAAGCTGACCGCTCGTCGCCTGCTAAAAAAGTTATGGAAATTATCGAAAAGCTTCACTAGAAGATCAACTAGCCGTTGCCTATGCTCATAATGAGCGATGTCCTTCTGAGTGTCCCTACAGCAATGGCATGGACGGATCTTCTTCGTCAAATAGATCTCGAGCAGCTCGAGTCGAGCTAGCATGGAACTCGGATCAGCTCAGATCAACTCAGACTCAGCCTCAGCCTCAGGCTCAGGTCAAGAGCTCACCTGCGAATCACTGTGATAATTGATGTCGCCTGTCACATGTTCCGAGTGGCGACTGCGTCTGGTTGTAGGCTGCCTGCAAGGCCCTAGGCTGGGGCGGGCTCGATCGTCTCATCATTGGTTGAGAAGGCGGGGGCTGAACTTTTAGCCACAAGAACTAGGCTCACACGGATCGCTCACCCAAATTCTGACGACTACAACAGCCCGTAACGCTACGGTTAGTGGCTGCCCCAGGTGTTCGCTTGACTGGCTCCGTCGCTTCATTTGGGATTTCGCACTCTCGACCGTCCGCTCCCAGTCTCCCCATCCAAAGCTCAAACCTCCATGGACCTACGACGCTTCCTCTTCACGCGTGACGACGCAGTCGTCGCGTTCAACCTCTTCTGCTGCGTCTGCGGCATCGGCACGCTCGGTATGCCGGCCAACTTCGCCCGCGCCGGCCCGGTCTTTGGGCTTGTCGCCATGATCTTCATGGGCTTTGCCAACGTGTACGCGTCGGTCGTGTGCTCCAAGGTGATGCTAGTGGCGCCCAAGTCGGTCAAGACCTTCGGCGACCTCGGTGACTGGTGCATGGGCCGCACAGGCCGCCACGCCGTCGTGGTCTCGCAGATGCTCATCTGCCTGCTCGCACCAACGGCGTTCCTCGTACTGGGTGGTGTCTTGCTGGACACGCTGTTCCCCAACGCCTTCAGCCAGACGTTCTGGATCGTGTTTATGGCGCTGATGGTGCTGCCCGTGTGCCTGACACCCACGCTCAAGGAAGGAACCGGCGCCGCCTTCGCTGGCTGCATGGGCACTATCGTGGCCGACGTCGTGGGCGTGGGCATGCTGCTCCACGGCATGGAAGGCCACCCGTCCGTGCCGTCTCCCGACCTCTCCCTGGACCAGGTGGTCACGACGTTCGGCAACTTGGCGTTGGCTTATGGCGCCGCCGTCGTGATCCCGTCGCTCCAGCGCCACCACAAGCAGCCTGAGCGCGTCCCGCAGGTCATCGGCATCACTATGGTGATCATCACGATCCTGTTCATCACGCTCGCGTGGTCGGGCTACTCGGCCGTGGGCTGCCAGATCTCGGGCAACTTGCTATTCAGCGTGTTCCCGAATGCCGCAGGTGTGTCCAGCCTCGGCATGCAAGCCAACTTTGGTGCAGCGGTCATCGCCTATCTGTTCATGCAACTCCACATCACGATCGCGTTCGCCGTGCTCGTGTATCCGGCTTTCTACCTCTCGGAACGCGTCGTGCTGGGCATGCACAAGGCGCCCATGCTGACCGACAACGAGACCAACAGCGGAGAGGATGAGGAAGAAGGATCCCTTCCGTATCGAGAGAGCGGCACGCCTACCAGCCAGACCAAACGTTCGTTTGTCTCGACGCAGGAACTGAATGAAGTTTCCCCAGCCAGTGAGGACGATGGCGATGCCGCCGAGTACAAAGGCGGGATCACCGTCGTCAAGTACGTGACGCTGCGCACGCTGATCATTGCCGTGCTCGTGGTCATCGCCGTCGTGCTTCAGGACAAGTTCATCGATCTGGCCGATTTTGTTGGGGCCTCGGCCAACACGTTCTGCTGCATTCTGCTGCCGATCATGTTCTACATGAAGAAGCTCGGCCACAAGATGCCGCTGTACGAGCGCGTGGCCGCCGTGCTCGTGCTCGTAGTGTGCACGGTTCTGGGCGTCTACGTGACTGTCAAGACGGGCAAGAAGCTGTTCACGGACCAGACTCCAGGCCCGAACGCCCCGGTTTTCCCGTTCTGCGAACTCGAGCACCAGAAAGAGCTCTACTATGTTCGACCGTGACAAAGCAGCAGGGAATTCTTCTTTCGTAATTAGAGGACCAGCGACATAGAACCCTTGAAGCAATTCACTTGTAGATGTTGCTGTTTTTCGTCGTCGTGCCTGTAGTCTTCCTGCTCAACAAGCCAAGCTTCAAACCAGTTGGCCTGTCGTTCATGGTACGACCGTGGTCACCACGGTGGATTGATGTAGTGATCTCTCCCATCAGCGCGCTCCGACTCTTTCTGAGTCCTCGTTCATTCCAAAACTTCAAGGCTACGCCCATGGTTACATCATGAAGAAAGGTTAGAAATGCTAACTGTATCAACAAGCCTCAACTGGGGCTGTGGTAGAGTTCAGTAGTAGATTTCTGCTCGGCGCGAGGCAAGGGGGACTCTGCCGCAGAGAGGGTGGGCGGTCTGCGAGCCTCAACGACTTGACGTGTGTGATGCCGAAGTGCAAGTTGCAGTTGACGCTCTGGACAGCCGCACGCACCACGCACTTGGTGGGAAAGGCGGGATGCGTGGATGGTCATCCAGAGCCAGAATCAACCCGCAATGTAGCCATGTTCCATTTAGAAGTAACCCCACACAGTTGGAGCCAGTCATTTCTATTATTCTGAGACATGGTCATTTCATAGAAGGCTCGTCTACGTTCCGTGCGAAAAGATCCAGAGACAGACCAAAATGAGACAGAGAGCGAACTACAGTACGAAAAAGATCGAGGCACGTTTGGTGCTGCAAACAGCATGGTCGGCCAATTTTTGAACTCAAAGCTCTTGTGCCAATGTGCGTAGCAATTGGGGTCATGGCCAGTTCGCATGAGGTTCCATCCACAACGGAGTCGCCTCCATCTTTCTTCTTGGACACCCGTCATGCTCGCCCAAACTGTCCCACTCGTATGCAATCAGCGACGAGTCGCGCGTGGATAGATAGTGTAGCAGCTGGAGATGGGCTAGAATCTGTGACGGTCTAAATTATGTTGCTGTAATCACTCCATTTGATGGCGCTCTTGTAAAGAGATTGTTGTTGTCATGGATGGCGCGCTTGTCGCATGTACATTCGTCGAGATCCGGATCTTTATGGCCATGTGACAAAGTCCAGGCGTCAACCCAGCATTTTGTTGCCTGGTTTTGGCCCGAACGCCAGGCAAACTTTGGGCTCTTGGACCCTAAGTTGGAGGGTGGAGAATAGCAGCCAGTTCCAAGTGTTGAGTGGATGGGGATCCTAGAACCCCAACGCTCAACCGATGGGGTGGCCCGATGTTTAGAAGGCACACAGATTGAGTCACTCGATTATTAACGGTTTCTAGTAAGTTAGCCTTTGGTGATCCATCATGCAGTAGACTGGGAATCTGTATGCCACGGTGATTTCACAACCACCTGAGGCACACGAGACATCAAAGAATCAACGGGACAGCAACTCGCTCCAGCTGGTGCCGTGTGATTACACCTGAGGCTCAAGGGGCTCCCACTGGAAGTGGGGACCATTGGCGAGCGACGCCCTCGGCTCTACACGGACCAGTCAACCAACCAGCCCTCTCGCTTGACGTAGTAGCTCTGTTCTGCGTGGTGGAGCCAATAAGGTCATCACTTGGCAAACCCAACCCGCCACTCGATCGGGTAGTTTTCCGATCTCGGTCTCCCATTCCTCACTCCACAATTTGCCTTCTTCTCTCCACGGTTGGGACAACCTCCTCAAACTCCAACAGCTCTTGCCCAAGCCAAGCCAAGTCATGAAGGGTCTCCGTCACTACCTCTTCACCAAGGAAGACTCGATCGCCGCCTTCAACCTGTTCTGCGGCGTGTGCGGCATCGGCACACTCGGCATGCCGGCCAACTTTGCACGCGCCTCGCCGATCTTCGGCATCATCGCCATGATCTTCATGGGCTTTGCCAACGTGTACGCGTCGGTCGCCGTCTCCAAGACCATGCTCCAGGCGCCCCGCTCGGTCAAGACCTTTGGCGACCTGGGCGAGTGGGTGAGCGGCCGCTTCGGGCGCTACCTCGTGGTCACGGCGCAGATGCTGGTGTGCTTCCTCACGGCCGCGGCCTTTCTCGTGCTGGGCGGCAACATGCTCAGCGCGCTCTTCCCGCGTGCGTTCGGCGAGGTCTTCTGGATCGTGTTCATGGCCCTGATGGTGCTGCCCGTGTCGCTCACGCCGACCATGAAAGAAGGCGTCGGCGCGGCCTTTGCCGGTTGCATGGGCACAATCATCGCCGATATCCTCGGAGTGGGCATCCTCATCCACGCCATGGACGGCCACCCGTCCGTGCCCAAGCCCGACGTGTCGCTCGAGCAGGTGGCCACCGTGTTCGGTAACTTGGCGCTGGCCTACGGCGGTGCCGTCGTGATCCCGACCATCCAGCGCCAGCACAAGCAGCCTGACCGCATGCCGCAGGTCGTCGGGATCACGCTGACGCTCATCACGGTCATGTTTGTCGCGCTCGCGTGGTCAGGCTACTCGGCCGTGGGTTGCCAGATCTCGGGCAACTTGCTGTTCAGCATTTTCCCGGACGCCGACGGCTTTTCGACGATCGGCTTCCAGAGCAGCTTTGGCACGGCCACGGTCGCGTACCTCTTCATGCAGCTGCACATCACGATCGCGTTCGCCGTGTTCCTCCATCCGGCGTTCTACATCCTCGAGCGGTTAGTGCTGGGCATGCACCAAAACAAGGAGCACGACGAGTTCGAGATGCCCTACCACGGTGGCGAGACCCCGCAGGAGATCATCAAGCGCTCGTCGAGCGCCGCGTGGAGCGTCAGCTCCAACAAGCAGCTGGAGGGTATCGCCGCTGCCGACCTGGACAACGACGAGGCCGATGTCGAGTCGGCCGAGTACAAGGGCGCGGGCGTCGTGCTCAAGTACGTCGGACTGCGACTCGTGGTCATCGCGCTGCTGGTCGTGCTAGCGATCGTGCTGCGCAGCAAGTTTATCGACCTGTCGGATTTCATCGGCGCGTTCGCCAACACGATCCTGTGCATTCTGATCCCGATTGCGTTCTACCTTAAAAAGTTTGGCAACGCGCTGCCGGCGTACGAGCGAGTGGTGGCCGCCGCAACGTTCCTGATCTGTGCCGGCCTAGGCGCCTACGTGACCTACAAGTCGGGCAAGGCGCTCATTGTCACGGACCACTCGACCATCAAGTTCCCGTTCTGCGAGCCCGAGCATCAGGACGTGATCTACTTTGTGAAGCCCTAGAAAGGTTCTAAACAATGTTCAAATGGAAGGAAGAAATTCTCGCTTCCTCGTGAAAACAGAGACCCAACGTATGCACGCATTGTTGTGAAGTACAGTACTTGTGGTATTATTCCTGTACATCTTTTTGCGTTGGTGTGTCCAAGGAACAGCAGCATTCTGTTGCTCCAAGTCTTGGCTCAGAGCCTCTCGGATAGCCACAGGAAAAAATCCCTTTGGGCATCAAGATACACCAGCGTTTGCTCAAACGTCGGCACACGACGCGTGACTGTCGACGACACATCTGCAGCTGCCGCGCCGGCTTTCTTTCATTGTACTATGTACGCTTTCTCATACACTTGTGCGGATCCCAGAAATGTAGCCATGATAGACGAGACTAGTGGCTGGTGCTGATCAACCAATCAAAGGCGTGCCCAGCTCTCTGTGACATGGAGATGAGCACTTTTAAAGCTCCAGCTGGATCCAGCTGGCCCGTCTGTTTGGATCTCCTGTCGACGAAGCACTGGCTTTGGCCGCGCTGCAACAAGTGAGTGGCGTCGCCGCGACGATCTCGGATAAAATTCCTCTGGCGCTCCGTGGAACCGTGTACCGTGAACCGCTCGTTTGCGCAATTGCCTACCTGTCAAGAACCTCGACCCAGTAGTTGTTGATCTTGAAGGGCCAGCCAGCCTATCCTGGTAGCCTCTCTCCCAAACACGTTGGCGTTCCCAGTCAGTCCTGAAGACCTGTTCGCCTGTGGCCGTATCGTTTTCCTTGCTCACTTGGCAACTTCGCTCCGCCCAAGCATTCTGTACTCGACACCCATCTAGCAGAGCTGCAATCTGAACTTTCCGAATTACCACTCCAAGTATGAATCTCAAGCAGTACCTCTTCACCAAAGATGACACGATCGTCGCGTTCAACCTCTTTTGCACGGTCTGCGGCATCGGCACTCTCGGCATGCCCGCCAACTTTGCGCGCGCCGGCCAAGTGTACGGTCTGCTGGCCATGCTGTTCATGGGCCTGACCAACGTGTACGCGTCCGTGGCGG
>JAADWZ010000404.1:0-28775 GCA_023336445.1 Pythium dissimile | reverse complement strand
GGAGCTGATCAAGTACAAAGGCCACCAGGTCGCGCCGGCCGAGTTGGAGGATGTGCTCAACAACCACCCGCAGATCGCCGACGCCTGCGTCGTGCGAGGCTACGACCAGCATGGAGAGGAGCTGCCCAAGGCGTTCGTGGTTCGCAAAAACTCGAGTCTAACCGAGGATCAAGTAATGAAGTTTGTGGCGTCCAAAGTGGCACCGTTCAAGAAGGTCCGCCAAGTGGAGTTTATCGACGCGATCCCAAAGAGTCTGACGGGGAAAATCCTGCGTCGCCAGCTGCAGTTGGAAGATTCGCGTCGCCGCTCCGAAGATGGGCGTCGACTTGAGTGAGGATCGCAATTGACTGAATAGTGTAGAAATGCATTCATTTCTTGAAATCGATACTAGCAACACCGTGCTCAATTTAGTCAAATGGGAGGTATTAGTTTTGCAGATTTCGGATGAATTGAGTGGGAACGAGAGCTACATCGGTATCACCGTTATAGCGACTTAGCCTTGGCCTGGTGGACCACGATGGTCTGTAGGCCCATCCACGACGCGTCCACAATCTCCGCGCTCAACTGTTGCTCCTTGCTGCGCACAAACTGCATGAAGACCGGTGCGTTGTACGTGCAGATGCCCATGAGCAGGTGCCACCACGCGTGGAACTGCGGGTTCACCGGCAAATCGTGGATCGAGCTGCACATGTTGTAGTCCAGCATCCAACAGCCAAAGCCGACGAGCGACGCGTACATTGCGCTTTTACACAAGGCGCGCGCGCGCGGGTCCGTCGACTGCTTGTAGTACGAGGTGATCCGGAACAGACAGGCCCACGCGAGGCCGCCAAAGAGCAGCTGGAACACGAGCGTAAAATGGTACATCGCATGGAGAATTGCAAAGCCGGTGCCGAACGTGACAAAACTGGCGATGACAAACGATTCGGGCACTGGCAAATCGCGGATCTCTTTGTTGTACACGATGAAAATCCTGTTCCACGCATATACCATGTTGTTAGACAGACCCTCTCCCAAACTCGCACTGGCCATCCAAACACACACACACACACACAGAGCCGAGAAGTTGCACTCACCACACGAGCATGCCCCAGATCATCGGGGTCTCGTCGAACTGCTGGTGCACCATTTGCAGTGTGCCGTGGAACATGGCCGAGCCCAAGCCAATCACGGTGGTCGAGATATAGAGCATCTGGAAGCGCCACTCGAAGCCTTCGCGCACGGCGCGCATGAGCCCGTAGCTGCCGAGCACCACGAAGAGCACATTGCTGACCGTGTTCCAGAACTCGGCGATGTACGGCGAGTACTCGTAGTTGACCTCGCACCAGTCGACGGTCGCAGTCGGCGGGCCCCAGACGCCCACACGTCGCAGCGCGCGCGTGGGTTCCGCCACGTACATCGTTGCATTCGCGACGGCAGCGGCGCTCATGTTGGTTGGCATCAGCAAGCTCTCGTTGGACAACCCCCGCATGGTGGTCGTGGTGATGGAAGCAGTAGTCGTGATGCCGTAGGTAGTCGGTCGTGATGCCCCGACGCTTTGGAGGCTTTTTTCGGAATGTTGAAGAATCGCGGCGGTTGGTCCGCCCGATCGGCGAAAGAAAAAATAGTGCATCTGCAGCGGTCGACTGGTCTGACGCTGGTAGTGTAGGGCGATGGCGGCTGAGCGCCGTACGTTCACTTCGAAGGGCGACCATGGTTTGCTTCGTCAAGCTTCTCAGATTACGCTGGATATGCGACGGCGCACTGAGGTAAGCTGGCCACCGACATCCGACTGGCTGGCGTCTCGAACATGGCCGCCTTTCTTGTGCAGCGACACAAAAGTGATGGTCTTTGAAGGGATGCGTTTGGGTAATCATGCAAAAAAGAAGTTGAAGAAGATAAACTAATTTCGAGAAATTAGCTTTATCTGTTTTCTCTACATACTCTGGGGAATTTCTCGTCTACAGAACTAAGCTAGTGTTGAGTGTGTATAGTTGAATTGTGCAGATATTACAGAAGTTTGTCCATGGACAGCGACACCTCACTGGTTGTAGCTGAGAACTGAACGACCGTCGCGATCCTCCCCATCCGCGGGGGAGTGAGTCATGTTGATCTGTGCGAACCTCACGAACGTGTATACATACAGTACGGACTGGTTCAGTTGGCGGCTCAGCTGCCTTCTGGATCTCTGTCTGAAGAGTTGAATATCCACCACTCTCACTTCGATGATCCGGCCATTCTGGGAACTTGTCGCTGCTTCTTGCGACTCACGGCTGCCACTCAGCCACGTCTGTAAGGTGCATGTACGTACAGGAAGACGGGCGTCTTGCGATGTGAGTTGTATTCGTCTCGCGAGCTTTGTTGGATTCGTATGATGATGACGCTCGGTGAATAGTCGCGAGAAAAGTGGGCGGCCTAATGTACAGCGAATGAATAAAGCAAGATGTGATTGTTTTTCGGTCTGTTTTTTGTGTGAGTATTTTTTTTCTCAATGCTGCACCCCACTTTCCCGCTGATTGCCACCAATTTAAAGCCCTCGACCGTCGAGGGCTTCAAATTGGTGGCCGAGTCGGCCGAATGAGCTGGGAGAGGAAAGACGACGACTTGATTACTATTTATTGACGACGCGACCCGCGTGTATGGTGGTCCAGATACACTGCTGTACGCTGCGAACTGTTCTGCCTCAAGGCGCTTTGGCAGCCATCATTCCGGATGTATCCATCACTGAGAGACGCCAATTGCTTCACATTGGCGCCAGGACCGCAAACACGGGGACGTTGGATGCCTCGCCTTCCTTCCCTCCTTTGGAGAATCTGGTTGGTCTCTCTCTCTGTCTTCTTGGCTAGAAGACAGGAGAAACCCAGCCAGATTCCAAGAAGTTCTAGGTGCACGCAGGCTCGATAGTGTCAAATTGAGACCGTGCGTCGCCGTTCAAGCAACATTGACAGTCAATGTTGCTTGAACGGCGACGCACCGTCTTACGTTGCTCAAGGGTTTCCTTCATAGCCGCCATCTCAGGCAAAAAAAAAGCCGGGATATCGTAGCCATTATTTGTGGCGCAAATGGAGCGCTCCCGACTCCA
The DNA here is from genome assembly GCA_023336445.1 of Pythium dissimile. Lineage (NCBI taxonomy): Eukaryota > Oomycota > Peronosporomycetes > Pythiales > Pythiaceae > Pythium > Pythium dissimile. Next base: position 25,717 of record JAADWZ010000404.1, on the reverse strand, counting down.
CGACCGCTGATGTTGCCCCCAACGCTCACGCCGTCAGTACTCCTCTCCCTCGTCGTACAAGGGGAGCAAGCCGCCACCTCCTGCCAGTATCTTCCTCGGGATATGAGCCTGCTGCAGGCACTCTGCTCAATCCCCAGCCAGCACCAAACGTTGCTCACTCTCAAACCTGCAACGCCGAGCACACATCTCGTGACCTCACCTCCCAAGGTCTGCATCACGCTCGCTTCGCTACCTACACGGCCTCTGTTTGCGTGACACCACACCCAGCTAGAGCTCCTATCTTCTGCAACCACACGCGACAAGGCGCGACCCTTCCTCGAAGTCTCCCAAACGGGCGCCACGCCTCCGGACGCCATTCATATCGAAACCAGAATCCACTGTTCTCCATTCCTCACACGATGATGAATGCCTCACAATCGCTGGGCACCACGGCGCTGCGTAACGTATCGATGGACCCGCAAGCAAGCAAGGCCCTGTACGGCTACTGGGGCAAGCCCACGGCCATGATCGACTGGTGCGAAGCCAACTACGAGTACAGCTTCTACGTCGCCGAGTTCTGGAACGCCATCAGTAACTTGCTGTTTGTAGTGCTGGGCATTTACGGGCTCTGCCAGACGCTCAAGCAGGGCTTTGAATGGCGCTTCCACATGCAGTTCATCAGCGTGATCGTCACGGGGCTCGGCTCGGCTATGTTCCACGGCACGCTCCAGCTAGTGCACCAGCAGTGCGACGAGACACCGATGGTCTGGACCATGCTGATTGCCATTTACATCACCTACGACAAGGAGATCCGCGACACTGGTCTTTCCGACAAGGTGGTGATCAGCTCGCTAGTCGCGCTTGGGCTCGCATTCGCGGTCGCGCACGCGTACTTGCGCTCCAACGTCATGTTTCAAGTGATCTTCGGCTCGCTCGCCACGCTCAACTCGGTGCGGCTGTGCATGCACTACAACCAGACAACAGACCCGCGCGCGCGCGCCGTCGCGAGGGGCTATGTGCGCAACAGTCTGGTGGGCTTTACGCTTTGGCTTACAGACCTGAACATGTGCCACCACATTGAGCAACTACCAGTGAACCCGCAGGGCCACGCGTGGTGGCACCTGTTCATGGGCATTGCGAGCTACCATGGCCCTGTGTTCATGCAGTATATTCGCTACGAGCAGCTTCAGAGGAACCCACAGGTCGTGAGTTGTGCGTTCGGACTCGACACGATCGTGATCGACAGCGGCGAGAACGTGGTGACGAAAGCCAAGACGGTGTAGTCACTTGAGTGAAATAATTCTGTTTCTCTCGTTTTTTTTTGAAATACTATACGCACACCGATGTGTTCCTTGCCAATGTTGACGCTTGTTTGCTCCAACGCGATGGATTGCGCTCTTTCCAGAGTTAACATCCACTTGGATCCGGCATGTCCACGTGAGCGTGCTGACCTCTGCCAGTTCCACTCAACTTGGCGGGGTTTAGCAATCCAGTTTGCTGGATCCAATCTTCCGCTGAGATGGGACTTTTACTCTAATCCAATTAGAACGATGGCAATGGCACAACAGAACTCTCGTCGGCTTGGATCAAATCTTTTCGCGCTGATCTGGCAGATCAAGTATCTCGCGCCATCCACGCGGCGTCCTAAAACCACTATGGCTCGTCCGCTCATGACTACATAGAACTGTGGGATTCGAACAGTGTGTAGCAACATATCAGTACTGTAATGAGGGCAATTGTCGTCTTAGAGGCCAAGATGGAACTGCCGCAGATATGCGCTGATGGACTGAGCTGGAAATCACGCTCCACTCGAGTCACCAATGGCTACTGTACCTTTTTGATCTCGTACATCCATTATTGTCAAGCACCACGTCACATAGGCTAATCATGCGTTGAACTATTTCGTATATTCTGCTAACCTAGCATGCATGAATTCTGAATTAGCTTGTCTGTCAAAGTCAAATGTCTGAGACATGCTGCTTGAGTGCGTAATCTCGTTGATTCACTCTGTTCAATGTTGCAGGAGCATGGCTGTTTACGTTGCGAGAACGATTCGTCTCCCTGATTGTTCCACAGATCCTGTTGTTCTCCCCAGCAGCTGGATCCGCATACGTCACACTCGGAAGAGGCAGCGCAGCACCTTCGGAGTCGCCCAAGACGTATCTTCAAGGTCGAAAAGAACTGTTCCAGGACAAGCAAATCAAAACTCGCAGGCGTCAACATTTTGCCCAAGACAACGTTCGCAATTGCGTCCCGATTCGCGCAGAACCGTTCTTTAAACACAGAACCAGTATGAGCGCCAACGACCTAGCGCCAACGCTGCGCGGCAAGAACGGCTACTGGGGGGAACCCACGGCTACGATCGACTGGTGCGAGACCAACTACCAGCACAACTTCTACGTCGCCGAGTTCTGGAACACGGTGAGCAATTTGCTCTTCGTGCTGCTCGGGCTCTACGGACTTGCTCGGTCGGTGAAAGAAGGCTTCGAATGGCGCTTCCGCGCGCAGTTCATCGCAGTGATGATCACGGGGCTTGGATCCGCCATGTTCCACGGCACGCTGCAGCTTGTTCACCAGCAGTGCGATGAGACCCCCATGGTATGGGCGATGCTCGTCTGGTACGTCCCAACGGTTCTCTGTGGAACAAAAATCGTATCGCTCTGACGGAATCTGTACTCCGCCAAAACAGGATTTACATCGTCTACAACAAGGAGATCCGCGCGGCCGGGCTCTCGGACGCAGTAGTGATCCCGTTCCTGACGTTTGTTGGCATTGGTTTCGCAGTGGTCCACGCCATCTACCGCTTCACCACACTCTTCCAGCTCTCTTTCGGCACGCTCGCGATCCTGTGCGCGATCCGGCTCTGCATCCACTACATGCATGTCACAGACCAACGCGCCAAAGAGGTCGCGCGGTCGTACGTTCGGAATAGCCTCTTTGGCTTTGTGCTCTGGATGGTGGACTACCACTTGTGCCAGCACGTCTCGCAGTGGCCCATCAACCCGCAGGGCCACGCCTGGTGGCACATTTTCATGGGCATCTCCAGCTACCACGGTCCCGTGTTTATGCAGTTTGTGCGGCTCGAGCAATTGCAGCAAAAGCCCAAAATTTTAGACTCGGGTTTTGGGGTGGATACGGTCACGATCCAGGTCCACGACGACCAGCACAAGCGCAAGGCACTCTAGAAGAAATCGTCACGGCGGGAGTACCGTTCTCTTTGTAAATCCCGTGGAGGTTTTTTGGAGGTTACGACGTGGTGTTGCTGCATTTTTCAGGTTTGCTCTTGGCTGACTGTCTCGACTGTTTGTCGTCCGCTCTTGATGGGCCATCTTGTGTCAGCGAGTGGGCTTCGTTCAGCATCATCAACGACGTCGTTCTACATTTTCTATTCGCTTAAGATAGAGTTGGGTTCAACGTGAGCGAGTAAGATTCTCGTGTTGTGGAGCAGCAGTCGCTTTACGTGGCCTTCGCTCAGCTTCATCTGTGTCCCGTTAAAAGATTGTCCAGTTCGCTGGAGATCGTCCCGCCATCCGCCGTCAGGAAGTTGATCCGTGCCAGTTTAGGTCAGGAGCGGGGCAGCTCGCCCGGCTCAGTCTCCCGAGTCGTGCCGTGAGGTGAATCCACCAGCCGCAACTTCGTCGATGGTGCTCACGTCCACGGCGTGCGGTGTCCGGATGCAGTGGGAAAAAGGACAATAGGACAGCTACGGACAAATGAAACCAACCGAGGACAAAACAGCTCAGTCGTAGATCTCTCCCATCGCTGTCACCCACCACGCCCCGCCCTCAATAGCAAGGGCAAATAAACTACTACGTAGTATTTGTCCAGAAAGCTGCCATTTCGTGGGCGATTCTGGCGACACTGGGTGGGGGCTGGAATCAGACTTGTTCGTGTTCTCAGCCGAGAGAATTTCGAGCCTCGTGGGTCAATCAGGTGTGTCTTGAGTGAGTTCACTGCATCGAGATACGTCAAGGGATGATACCAGCAGAGTATCAGGTGGGTTCCATGTCTGACGGACCCATGAGAAAGGAAGAACGCTGGACCGATTGTCGAGATACTAAACTCGAGGTTCATGTCGAAAGAATTTCTGGTTACCACTGAAAGTACTCAAAGCACAAGCGCGTAGGCCACAAAATTTGTTGTCGGGTTTGGTGGGTACGTCAGGGCTCGCATATATCATCAATATCCGACGCACCGTGAGAGATACGGGAATCGCCTCAGCACTGTTCAGTAGTAGAATATCACAACTAGTATTCTCATTCCTTTGCACTCATCGATGAGAGATAAAGCCCCGATGCTAACCCTGCACAGGACGCCGCAAGATATAACAACAACAGCAAAATCCCTAACTTCACACCCGTGGCGGATACGCTCATTTCGCTTCTCCTGCTCTTCACAGTACACGGTTCTTCAAACAGCCCAGATTTCCAACATGATCACCCGCGTGGGCTTTTGGGGTCCGCCAACCGCGACCGTCGACTGGTGCGAGCTCAACTACCAGTACTCTCCGTACATCGCCGAGTTCTGGAACACACTCAGCAACGCGGTCTTCGTGGTTCTGGGCAGCTATGGGCTGGTGAGGTCGATCCGCGAGAAGTTCGAATGGCGCTTCCAGATGCTCTACATCTCGACGATCCTGATCGGCTTGGGCTCGGCCATGTTCCACGGCACGTTGCAACTGGTCCACCAGCAGTTTGACGAGACACCGATGATCTGGGGCATGCTCGTGTGGTGAGTCGAACTGCCTTTGGATGCCGAGTGCTGACTCAAGTGAATTTCGTCGTTTTCGTCAGGATCTATGTCGTGTACACCAACGAGATCCAGCGCCTACCACTGCAAGAATCCACGGTCTTTGCCTGCTTCGCAGCATTCGGCATCAGCTTTGCGGTTCTCCACGCGCAGTTCAACTTTGTGCTCGTGTTCCATCTAGTCTTTGGCGGCCTCGTGGCCGTGTGTTTCCTCCGCATCGCTTCCCACTACACACAGTCCACCGACCGGCGTGCTCGCGCCGTGTGCAAGAGCTCCATGCTGGCGTTCCTCGCTGGCTTCAGCCTCTGGTTGGTCGACTACAATCTGTGCAGCTCCATCGCCAAGTTGCCGCTGAACCCGCAGCTCCACGCCTGGTGGCATCTGCTCATGGGCATCTGCACGTATAACGCCCCGCTGTTCATGCAGTTTGTGCGCAGCAAGGAGCAGCAAAAGCACGTGGAGATCGTGGATGTGTCTCGCTGGCTGGGGCTTCAAACCATCGCGATCCATGCTGGTAATCATCAAGTAGCCCCCCGGAGAGAATTCGTCCTCTATTAGAACAGGAATGCTGGTCATCTTCCATTTCGTCCAATGACCACTTCCTCTTTTTTTTCTTTGTGATACACCCTGTGTTTGTTCTCTCGAAGAAGAAGGGAGGAAAGAACCGTTCCTCGCAAGTGTTTCAAACACTTGCACGGCCTCAGTGCCATCAAGTGTTCTCTTCGTGAGGGACAAAAATGCAGACACTTGTCAAGTTTGAGGGGGTGGGTACATCTTGGTTACGCTGGGATCCCATGTCTCAGGGAACGTGTCACGAAAAAAACGAACAGTTCCAACAACCACCACAACAGGATCCAAGCTCTCAAATCTTGCTGTAATATGTGTGGGGGAGGTTGAAACAAACTCCAGCACTGGTCTTGAAGACGAGAGTGAGCTCATGAAAAGAACGGAGATTCGCTCCTGCAGATGGCTCCTCCTGTGGGATGGGTGATCCCACTTGGCTGCACCATGACATCATCATGAAGAGCCATACATGGTTACTGCACTAATTAAGTAGACCAGTCGCCTCGTGACCCACACGGCGATGGTCTACTTAATTAGTGCCACATGTCGTGACAGAACGCGTGACATCATCTGGACAATTTGGTCCAGTTGCAATGCTCTTGTCCAAACTTCTGTGTTAATCCAGTAGATTGGACCTTGTCAGCCATGATGACTGAGCGGGAGAGAACCAGACGATGTCCTGATACTTACTGGATCAAGCGAAACGGCGTGACCCACTGGCTGTGCTGATGCCCGCAAGAGCTGCAACGGAAAAGGAAGACCCTTTCGCCCACACGCAACACATTGGTTCGCAGTCGCCGATTCGCTTGCACCTCCAGACAAGGATCGCGCCAATACAAATCTCCGCCATGGCCACCACCACGAGCGCCACCTCTGCGCTGCGCACCGCCGGCTACTGGGGCGTCCCCACCGCCTCTGTGGACTGGTGCGAGGTCAACTACGAGCACTCGCAGTACGTCGCCGAGTTCTGGAACACGCTCAGCAATGTGTTGTTTGTCGGGCTCGGCTGCTACGGGTTGGTGCGGTCGATCCGCGAAAAGTTCGAGTGGCGCTTCCGCCTGCAGTTCCTCGCGAGCATCGTCACTGGCCTGGGCTCCGCTATGTTCCACGGCACGCTCCAGCTCGTGCATCAACAGTGCGACGAGACGCCCATGATCTGGGGCGTTTTGATCTGGTACGCTACTCTGTCTAGCAAGAAGCGTATTCTTTATTTTTATTGTTTGCGTAGCGTCTAACGTGGGTTGTCTTGTTCGTTATAGGGTGTACATTATGTACGAGAAGGAGATCGTGCGCTCGGGCATTCCGGAAAAATATGCGATTGCGGCGTTCACGCTGGTGGGCTCAGGCTTTGCCACGTTTCACGCCGTGTACCAGATCGACATTGTGTTCCAGCTCTTCTTCGGCATCTTGTGCTGGTTCTGTGTGGTTCGAATAGTCGCGCACTACGCCACGGTCCACGACCCGCGAGCACGTGCTGTGGCGCGCTCCAGTGTGCGCTGTGTGCTGGTCGGCTTTGGGCTCTGGCTGATCGACTACCACTACTGCAACTCTATGCGCGCGCTGCCCGTCAACCCGCAGGGCCACGCCTGGTGGCACCTCTTCATGGGCATTGGCGTCTACCACGGCCCCGTGTTCATGCAGTACGTGCGCGCCGAGGAGCTTAAGCAGAAGGCCGAGATCGTCAGTACGGGCTTCGGACTGCAGACCATCATTGTCCACAGCGATAAGACCGACAAGGAAGACCCCATGGAGAAGAAGATGCGCTAGAGAAATTGTCCCAGTGTGGCGCTCCCGCAGCAATGGATACATTCCTGTAGAACACTCGGCGGCAGCCTGAAATTACTGAATCTGAATCTAAATTGTCCGATGTTTGTACACCTATTTATGTTAATTGTTTTGGCTGGGTGAAGTTGGAATTTTTGCTTCCGCCCAATTGGTTGAAATCATGTGGTAGATGAATCTAACCAATCATTAACCGTGATTCGAGCAGCTCCTCCCTCGTTCGAGTCACGTCAGACGCGTGAGTGCCATCCGGACGAGCAGCGCGCAATATCGATACCAAACAAGAAACCCAACACACCAACAAAACTAACACAGAAGAAGAGCTCCTTACGTATCACCATGGCGCTGAGCAAACCGATGCAGATGCTGGCGGCGGCTTCGGCCGCTGGCGTGGGCGGGCTGCTGGCCACGAGCATTCTCTACCCGCTGGACACGATCAAGACGCGGCTCCAGTCGGGCGGCTCGCTGCTGGGCGACGACGGCGGCAAGCAGGACCCGCTCACGGTGCTGCGCTCACTCTATCGCGGCTACCAGTACAAGGCCGCCGAGTCCACGACCTCCAAGTTCCTCTACTTCTACGCGTACACGCTGCTCGCGCAGATTGCGGCGCCGCCGGACGGCAAAGGCGTGGGCACCGCCACCAACTTGGCGCTCGGCTACCTGAGCGAGTTTGCGCACCTGCCGCTCACGCTGCCCATGGAGGTGATCGCGACGCGCCTGCAGACGGCTTCCAAGGGTGCGAACAACGGGGTCGTGCAGATCATCCGCAACGTGTTCAAAGAGGGCGGTGCGGCGGGCTTCTACAGGGGCTTCCAGGCGTATTTTGTGCTCTGCCTGCAGCCGGCGATCCAGTACACGGTCTTTGAGCGCGTCAAGGAGATGTATCTGCGCCGCGCCAACGACGCCGCCAAGTCGCTTTCGGCGCTAGAGGTGCGGGCTTTGTTCTATAAGGTTGCAGCAATTTGGCACTGGAGCGACCTAACGTGGAGGTGGCGATTATTGTGTTTCTTGTGTCGTGATTAATAGGCGTTCCTGCTCGGTGCGTTTGCGCGCTCCGTGGCGACGCTGCTGCTGTTCCCGTACATCCGCGCCAAGGTATTGGTGCAGTCCAAGAACAAGAAAAAGCACGTGGCAGTTGGACTCGAAGGCAGCGACAAGCAAGAGAGCGAGGACGAGAGGAAGGACAAGGAGGACGGCATCGTGGACACGCTCAAGCGCGTGTACAACGAGGAAGGTCCGCTCGCGCTGTACACGGGGCTCACGCCCGAGCTCACCAAAGGCGCGCTGTCGTCAGCACTGATGCTCATGATCAAGGAGAAGATCCAGACGTACATCACGCTCATGCTCATCCTCGCGAGCATGAAGTCGGAGGATTAAAGAGCGTTTGGGCGGATGCCGATCATTGCGCGATGCGAATACCGGTAGGTACAGCTATATACAAAAATGTGCGTTTGAATGGTCTGTGTCGTCACCACACCCTCGCGCGTCTGCGACACTCAAATCTGCGATTTGCTGGTCGATCTGTTTTGCCACCATGAACTGGGCGCGATGCGATGTCATGACCGTAGTGGAACAAAACGCATATTGTATACTGTACTTGATGTGCCCTGATTCATTCAATTCCTGTCATCTCCAACACAAAGTGGATTTCCCCTGGCACTCACTCGTCGGTGGCCTTGTTGTGCCCAACAGCCTCCGCCATCAGCGCATTCTCAATCGCTATGTGCATCTGCGACGCGCTTTTCTCGTACACAGAGGCGAGCAGCTCCGTGAGCAACCCAATGTCCTCGGCCTCCTGCGAGGCGGCACTTGTGTCGATTGGGGAGCCTTCGTTCTCGCTCGAGCTGGACGACGGGCTGCCCCGTGCGCGCGCCGAGAACGAGGGGTAGTAGTAGCCCAGTGTGTAGCTGATGGAACTCGTTGGATCTCCAGGGATCGCTTGCATCCTGATCCTAGTGCATAATCTGGATTAGGAAATAATCTATCAACGATCAGATGCAAGTAGTTGAGCCGTACTCACCAGCCCACTTCGTACAGCTTGAAGGTATCCTTGGCGGACTTTGACGGCTCACACTCTCCGTCTGAGACCCAGACGACCGTGACGCTGTCCTCCTCAATGTACTGACGGATGACCGCCGACGCCGTCAGCACACAGTCGCGCTGGCCCACTAGAACGCGAAGTGAGGTGGTCGCGAACAGCGTGTCGTCCGTGCGCTCCACCGTCTGGCCAGACAGCCATCACGCGCTGTGGTTAGCAAGCAGTCCAGGTTCAGCAAGAAGTAGGAACCATCCATCAACATACTCGATCCATGTTGGCCACGTAGTTGGTGACGCTGTTGTACGACAGTAATTTCCACAGCTCCTTCGCGACCGACTGGAACGCGAACGGGTACCGCCGCGCCATCCGCCAGTCCACGCGCAGATCGCCCAAGGCCTGGTTCACAAATGCACCGCCGCTGCTGCTGGCGTTGCTCACATCATCCTCATCCACCACATTGACACCGATCGAGCGGTGGTCGCGGAACACTTGAGCGAGTCCGCTCGCCGCCAGCACCTCGTCCGTGCGCTGGAACTCGCGGTCGGCGGTCTCGCAGAGCTCGTCGTACAGATTCGCCGCGGACGCGCGATTCTTGCGCGAACGCCTCGTCTTGTGCGGTGCGCCGTCGCTGGTCCCGTCTCCAAACGCTGTCAAATTCGGCCGCTTGCGGATCACGCGCTCGAGCGACTTGGCAAACTTGATCTGCCCTTCGAGCTCGTCTTTGAGCCGCGCGTTCTCGCTCAGCGACTTTTGCTTCTCGACAAACTGCTGCTGCGCGATGCGCTGCCATGTCGAGTCGCCCACCAGCGCCAGCTTGTCGTCATTCTCGCGCTCGAGCCGCCGCAGCTCGAGTTCGAGCTCGCGCATCTTGGTCTTGAGGTACTCGAGCTCGAGCTTCTGGCGGTTCTGGTACGGCGGAGCTGCCGCGACCGAGGACTTGGAGTCGTTGTTGCCGTCGTCTCCGTCGTCGTCCATGGCGGTGGCCGCGCGCTGCTCGGCGGCGACGACGAACTGCAGAGTGTCCAGCACCTCGGCCTCGGTCAGTGCATACTCATCTGCGCCGTCCATTTCGGATCTCCAACGGAACCGAACCAGATGCTCGAGACGTTAACTTACGCGGAACTCGTGCGAATCGGACCCAACAAACCAAACTCCAGATGTGTTCCAGCGGGAAAAAGATGCTATGTTGGAGCGGTCGTGGAACAAATACTGAGAGCAACGAAGAAAGAGCCCAAACAACAACAAAATGAGAGCATAGACCGCAGATCGCAAAAAGGTCAGATCCATGCGGAGGCGATTCTGAGCTGAGACCACGGAGAACGCAACAAGGGTGCAACAACCCACGGAAAGAAAACAGGAAATCCTCCTTTTTTCCGTCGTCGTTGTGTCAGCACAGCGTTTGACGACGCCAACGAAAGCAACAGAAAGAAAAAAGTCCTTGGCGCTACTAAATTGTCAGTCTTCCGGCAAGAGATCCTCCGTGGAGCCACAATTGGTTCTTGACTTGACTTGTGCGATCTTTCTGTCCCGAGCCAACGAAATGGAGCAGCTGGACAGACTACCACATGCTGAGAGTGGCGCAGTCCCCGAATCGAAACCAGAGTGTCGCCTATGACAAATACTGAACTGCCTACGGTTCGGAACATTCCAGCGCAGCACTGATGGTGGGACCTCGCCAGATCCAACCAGAAAGTGGCGAGTGGCGAGTGGCTCTCAGCTTCTCGCTCGTTTTTTGCGGTTGGAATAGTTCTCTCCAATCAAGTTGTAAAGGGGTCTTCACCGTCTAGCAATTATTGATTGTACAGGAGAATGATGGAAGATTGCCTGGTGAAGCCTAGGATACGTCGCGGTGAGCTCATGCGGGATACGATCGCTGTTCCTCTAGGATATTCAGGTTGCAAACAGCTGTAATGTATTAAACCGATGACAAGTTGCTGCACTAAAATGAGATCTCAGCTTCAGCCAATCGGGTCCATCTAGCAGTGGCGTGTTCAACACCTTCTCAAGGTGCAAAACAACCATCGTTATTCCTGGCTGCAGTCGATCTGCTGCAACAGTGGCTATCGCTGTGGCTGGCGGAGTACGCTGCTGTTCTTCTATGTATTTTCAGCTACGTGAGCCTACCGCTGGTTAGATTGAGAGCATCGATATAAAAATAGAAGCCAAGTCCTTGACTGAATGGCGGGTTCAACACAGTGCATTTCAGCCACCAGCCACAAAGAACAGCAGTACGACTTGAAGTTGAAAGTCGTTCTCCATCGCATTCGAGGCTCGTCACTTGTCTTATTCACGGAGAAGCTCGCAGAGAAAGAGAATAGATTCTCCTGACTCTGCAGCCATGTATGGTTCAGGGCGTTGCATCAACCCGAGTATCAAAATTGATTCCAGGACTGTGAATTTGATATACACTGTACTCTTGGCAAGCTCGGATACTGTACGCTGTGGCCGAGCTTCTGATATACTGTACTGCAGTTCCTTGCAGGACTCGCTGAGCTGACATCACTGTATCCTAGGTTATATCCTCCTCAAGTCTGACAACCAGCGTGGATTTCACTGGAGAACACTCGAAATATGCTACTGTGCCCTGGTCGACCGATGTCTGGCTATTAGACTTCAGATCCGGCGTTGATTGCTTCAAGTAGAACAGAATGCAGAGAATCTTTCCTGTTTTTGCCAGAGAAACTACCCTCTGTTGATAGTCGGCCGCTGCGGCCACGCCAAGTCCCGTGTAATAGTGTACTGTATTAGCCTCTGTTGGCTAAACAATCTGTAAAAAAAAATCGCATGCTGTGATTATGACTGCATCTCTCTTCGTGGGCCAATCAGGTCCTCTTTGGCCAAGTGGCCTCGTCTCCAATCGTACCAATTTCCTAGACCCTTTCTATTCGTTTTGACCCCAAGTGCCAACAACCCGGTACATTCCTTCCACCAGCTTCAAGCTTTTCCTGCCAGCACTGTCCAATCTGGACCCACAAACCTCACACACATGCCAAGAGGACGGTTCTGAATTCCCAGCGATTTGGACCTCGAGGTGGTCTAACCTTCGCATTCCCAGCGCATTCCCTCCTTCCGGTTCCATAGCCTTCTCCGCCACTGAAGTCCCGAACCGGCCCCGTCCAGTCCAGTCCAGTCCAGTCCAGTCCAGTCGACTCCAGGTCTAAATCCGCCAGCCAGCCATCAAGCAAGCATGCTGCGTCGCACGCTCAAGCTCGCGCGCCGTCGGTCGGCAGCACGCGCACTGTCTTCGCTTGTCTACGCGTCGCCGCATCCAACGCTCGAGATCCCCAACAAAACGTTTTTTGAGATCGTGGGCGAGCAGCTGCCGCTACACGCCACGCGCGACGCGATCATCTGCGGCCTGAGCCACGAAAAAGTGAGCTTTGGCGAAATGTACGAGTCCTCCAAGCGCATCGCGGCTGGACTCGCCAACGACGGCGTCCAGAAGGGCGATGTACGTACCACCTAGGATACTGCTATCTTAGGGAAACTCGGCAGTCCTAGTCTATCGGCCTAACCGCTGCTTGTCCAGGTCTTGCTGCTGCACTCGTTCAACTGCGTCGAGTACCCGCTGATCGTGCTGGGTACGTACTGGAGCATTGGTCGACGGTCTCCGTTAACGAGTATGTGAGTTAACTCGATTTGCTGGTGGTGCAACTACCGACGGTAGCATCGTATGCGCTTGGTGCGATCTGCTCCACGGCGTCGCCCATGTTCAACGTCAAGGAACTCGCGCAGCAGGCGCGTACCGCTCAGGTATGTCAATTCTTATTCACTCTACTCCTTCAGTCGTTGAGTCGTCCTAACAGCACAGTCATGTTCCAGGCCAAGTTCATCATCACGAACCGTGCGCTGGAAAACGTGGCGATCCAAGCTGCGGAGGAAGCGGGTGTAGGCCGCTCCAAGATCTACACGGTGGGTGGCTCCACGGAGCCGCAGCAGCTCAAGTCGATCAAGTATGGTAGCTTCCATTTGGGGGGGTCTGCCCTGTGTGGTACATGGACTGATTTTTCTTTCTTCTGTCCATTTTTGATTCTTTGATCCATGCAGCGAGCTGATGAAGCGTGAGTTCGAGTGCTTCAACTTTGAGCGCGTGGATCCAGATCTCCCGTCGCTTCTCCCGTTCTCATCGGGGACCACAGGCTTGCCCAAGGTATTGTACCCATATTTTTCAATATCCAACGTTGGATTAATCCAACTGATCGCTTCGATTTCGCAATAGGGTGTCGCGCTCAGCGCTCGTAACATGGTGGCCAACGCGCTCCAAGTCAGCCAAGTTGAGAAGTTCGGTTCCCACGTTCTCGGCGTCTTGCCGTTTTTCCACATTTACGCGATGATGCTGCTCCACCTCGCCATGTACCAAGGCGCCGGCACCATCGTGCTGCCTCGCTTCGAGCCCGAGTCGTTTCTCACCGCGCTCGCCAGGTACAAGGTGGAAAAGGCCAACATCGTGCCGCCGATCGCGATCTTCCTCGCGCACCACCCGCTGGTCGACCAGTTTGACCTCTCGGCGACCAAATTCTTAGTCTCGGGCGCGGCGCCCATGGGCAAAGAAGTGGAAACGCTAGTGTCCAAGCGCCTTAACGTCCAGGTGAAGCAGGCCTATGGCATGACCGAGGCCTCACCTGCGGTCAACTGGACAGAGGATGACAACCGCAAAACTGTGAGACCCGCGACGGAACTCGCTCCAATCTGCTGTGCTGTTTGAACGTTGTAACGTTGTGTATGCTCTGGTACAGGCCAGTGTGGGTCGCATCCTGCCCAACACGGAGCTTCGCATCAAGTGTACGGCGACCGACCAGGACCTGCCGCCCAACCACGACGGTGAGCTGCTCTTCCGCGGCCCGCAGGTCATGCTGGGCTACTACAACAACCCAGAAGCCACCAACAAGACGCTCATGCCCGACGGCTTCCTACGCACGGGCGACATTGGCTTTATTGACGAGAATGGCTTTGTCCACATAGTGGACCGCGTCAAGGAGCTGATTAAGTACAAGGGCCACCAGGTGGCCCCAGCCGAATTGGAGGATGCGCTGAACAACCACCCGCTGATCTTGGATGCCTGCGCCGTGCGTGGGTATGACGTTAACGGCCAGGAGATCCCCAAGGCCTACGTTGTGGCCAAGGACCCGAGCCTCACGGCCGAGGAGGTGATGGCGTTCGTGGCGTCGAAAGTTGCGCCGTTCAAAAAAGTGCGCGAGGTCGAATTCGTCGATGCCATTCCCAAGAGTCCCACGGGCAAGATCCTGCGTCGCCAGCTGCAGCAAGTGGAGAACGAGCGCCATGATCATCACACCCAAGAGGCCGCTGCGGTTTAACAGGTCTCTTTTTGTCGATGCACCCACGTAATTGAGTTTATTATCCTGTCTTTGTTGAGTTTTTGATTGACATTTCCACCGTTTACCTCAGTTCTTGCTTTGTTCTCTGATGAGGGAAGGAATAAAAAATGACACGGGATTGTTGTTGGTAAGGAGGGTCTGCGACGGAAATTTTTTTAAGAAAGAAACATGAAGCAGAACGAAACGAACAGAATCTCGGACGACACTACACTTACTGCTCTCAAGACGCGCACACAGCTTTGACACCCGTCGTGAGCTCGCTCAGAACACTGTCGTAGATGTAACCGATTGTCTTTTCATACACAGTCAGGGCGACCTCCATGGCGAGCCCGACGTCTTTCGCTGCTGTGCCCAGCTCCTGGCCTGGTTCGCGTGGCAGCGGCACGAACTGAACACAAGAGCGGAACACCGACTTCTTGAGCGGATCCACTGGCGAAGGCTCGAAGACGACCCTAAAAATCATAAAACGTCCGTTAGATCGTCACATAGAGCTAGAAATTCACCATAAGAGTGTTCCGAACCATCCTTTTTCTTGCAGACGGAACGAGGCGAATGGATTGGGTTCGTTGTCGCAGCGGCCGATGCACTCCCACACGTACGTGAGTCGGTTCCCATCCACAAAGCGGCGCACCGCAACATCCGCGTTCAACGTATGAATACCCAGCGAGCAGCCGATCTTGCACACACCAAAGACGTCGTCCCCGCGAGATTTGAACGCCTGCGCACAAAAAAAAGCAGATCTTTAGAGTCATTTTTTACACAAGCTTGTTTTGATCCAGAGTTCAACCACTCACCCGCTTGAACACTTCGTCGCCCGTTGCACAGGTGTCGTTACTGAGAAACTCCCACACGGTGTCGCCCACGAGCGATACGTGGAACGGCACGACGCGGCTCTCGGAGACTTCCATGGTCATCACGCTGTGTCCGTCGTCGGTCTGCAAGTTCATGTTCACGCGCCGCTTGCTTTCGGTGGCTTGCCGAACGCCCGCCTTCTCCAGCATCTCGTTCGTACCCGAGTACAAATCCGCGACGTCTTCGAACAAGCGACTGTAAATGTCGCTGGAACTGGCCTCGCCAAGCGGCAGTGACGAAGCTGGCGCCACGCCGAGTTTCTAAAATGGAATGAAAGCAATAGCCACCTCAGTTCACACCGTATCCCAAAAACCAAAGGCCAAGTGTTGAAAAAAAGAAAAGGAACATAATGCAAACCTCTAGATCCGGGCTCTTCTGGATCGCCTTCTGGATTGACTTGAGCACTTTGGCTTGGTCTTGGAAAATGTCTCTGAGCCGCGCGTTCTCGCTCGTGGCTCGCTGGCGGTCCAGCAGCAACTGGTCTGCGACTCGCTTCCAGAAGAGATTCGCGCCTGGATGCTCCGCGTGGTGGCGCTGCTTCAAGCCCGCGAGTTGGCTCTCGAGTGTCGCCGCCAGCGCGCGGACCGCGTCCAGCTCGTGCTTGCGCCGCTTGCGGCTGGGCTTTCCCTTCTGGTCGGCCTGACTGGTGCCACTCTCAGCAGGAGCTGACTCGCGCTCAAAGAGACTGCTCTGCTCGGAACTGCTGGACGTTGACGCCGAATCCTCCATGTCCAGCGCCGCCGTGGAGCCTTGCGGAGCGCTCAGCGTCAAGGACGAGAACAAACGCTCGTTTGCGGCTTCCTCGGCGCGCAGAGGCGGCGCAAAGCCGGGCCTGTTGAACGCCGAGAAATCTTCGTTTGCATCGCCGACAGTGGTGAGCGCGTCCAGTAGCTCTTGGTCCGAGAATGCGAAAGTCGCGGACGTATTCATGGTGATTTTTCTCGATGGTAAGCATTCAGCGTCATGGTGAGAACTTTGAGCAGGATAATATTTAGTAGGTTTTGACCAATCAATTGGAGGCAGTTTGCCGTGGGCATAATGTGGTCCACATTTTACAACACTATTGTCCTGGCCAAAATACTTGTCACAATTTTTGGCCACTCATATCGGTAGCTTATTGGTCAAAAACCCACATCGATCCTTTGATATAAAGTATTTTTCCACCCGTAGAACCCGATTTAAGGTCTGTTTTACGTGATTCCCAGCCGTTATCGAGATTCAGGCCTCCAAAAAAAGCGTTCAAAAAAATACCATCTGATCGCCTCAATTCTGTCAGTTTTCTGCAGAATACATAGCTATTCCGTGGACACAACGAGTAGGGGCACGGTAGTCATGTTGGTACGCCCCGGAGGCAATCCGAGGCTGCGCCTCCGCTGAGTAGTGGGCGAGGAGGCGCTCCCCCATGGAAGTCAGATAGCCTCGGTTCAATGGGCCACCATCCAAGCCGCGAGCTGGGTGGAGGTGTGCGCTGTGATGCGCGTGTAGCAGTCCACACTGTTGGACGCCCACCGACCGGCCAACTTTATCACTTGAATGTCGACTCCACCCGCCATGAGAGCTGTCGCGCCACCAATGCGCAGAGAATGGGTTCCCATCGTGCCCGGCTTGGTCAAGTGGGAGCCACGGGTTCCAACCGTCTTGCTGGCACCATGCGACCCACTGGCTCCAGTCAGCGGGGTACTTCGAGGTTGATATGACGAAGTGATCCGCAGGTCGAGAGGCTCTGGCCAAGGGAACAGACAGTGGGATAGGATTAAAGAGACTCATAGTCACCCGGTCGGTCTCATGTGCCGGGTTCCAAGGTCCGGACCCGTAAGCCGGATAGCCGGCTCTACCCCGGTTTGGTGACTCCTCGATTAGTGACGGGATTTAGAGAGTCAGTGGTAGAAGTGCGGTTACTTGCTTAAGTGCGGTACTCGCTTAGGTGCGAGGGACCCGTGGCCCCCTATGGCACACGCCCTGCAGTAGTAGATTTTGGTTTTTGCCTTCAATTACACAAGCCTCCAGCATCTCCGAGATCGACCGACGACCCCCGCGCCTCAGCGGCCGACTATACAAGGTACGCCTGCGTGTATTGGGACTGCTAGTTGTGGATTAGTATTAGATCCTGGTCTGCCGGTAATTGTGTATTGGTGTGCGACTACTGGAGCAAAACTCCCGTAAGACTTTGTCTGAGAGGGACTCGGCTAGCTCCGAGGCTCCAAAGACATTCTATAAATAGTTTGTTCCCCCACATATCCGGCTCTATAGCTTGGGTATTCCATATTGAGAGTGTTGTTTCAGGAGGTGCGTCCTCCCCTGCGAATATATTGGTAGTTATTCAAGCTGGGCTTGTTGACTGGAATATATTCACACACACACACACCATATTCCTGAATTCTGACTGCGTTTAGTGATCAGTACTCGATCCGTTGTGGCTGTTTACTACTCTGGCTTCAAAAGAGTCAAGTCAAAAGGGTACACAGTGTGAGGATAGTCGAAACCCCCAGATTGGCGCAACCCCTTCGCAAGAGATCCGGCGAGTAAATAGACGTACTACATTTTGCTAGGGCGGAACGGTAGAAATCCGAACACGCTTCAAGGCGCGTGGAGTGTGCGTGCGGCCGGAGGGATCTCGTCCTGGTGCCAATCCTGGGAACGATACGTCCACATGTCAGTATGAGGAGCCGTCCAGGCTCGCGACGTTGCGTCAGCCATCGTGTTAAGTCGGCCGGGTAGGTGAATACAGCGGGCGCGGAAGCCGTGAACGGCCTCGCAGAACCCAATTTGGCGGTTAAGTTCTTGTGCCAAGGCGTTCCGACTCGCAAGCTTGTTAGTCGACGCCACTGCAGTGGTGTTGTCGGTCCAGCACCATACTTACCATACTTGGATAGTGTTCTTGAATCAAGCAGGTCATCGGGCCCCACACCGCTACTGTGAGCGCCATGCTCAATTGTTGTCGGACGTTGATTGTGAATCTGTCGGTCTCTGTCAGCTGGTAGATCATCGTTAGCTTGGCCGCGCTGAACTTGAGCTGGAGGAATGAGTTCGTAGCGGGATCGAGGACGGCGAGGCCGGCGTTGGAGGCGTCAATGTAGAGGTGGATGTCTGGATCCGGCCAGGCCGCAAACATGCTGGTGGGTAAGTCTCTGAATCGGTCCGACCTGTCGATTGCGTTGTTGTTGACTTTCCCAGCGGTCGCTTCAGGTCCTGGATCAGTCGGATCTTCATCAAGGGCAAGATCCCCGACTTCTCAACCGCTCCGAGCGGGCTGATTTGGATATCCGGCCAGATGGAAAGCACATCCTCCTCCAATACCAGATACTGGCCTCCGTCTTGTCCGTTGCGAACGCTGCGCACCACCAAACGTTCGTGCCGACTTGTAGTTCTTCGGTTTTTCGATCTGGTTCGGCTCGAGTTGCAACCAATGTGGCTAAAGCTCTGATACTGCCGCATCCACCATGAGATCTTGGTGCTTGTAGCCGGACAGTAGCCAGCGATGGTTGCTCGGACGAAGAGCCTTGTTGAGACGCGGGTCCGCGTTGGTTTCTCCGCGCATGAGCTTGATGACCTGTTCCACGGACGCACCTGGCCTCCGAGCAGGCGCCGTCATCCAACCAGTTGCCTGTCCGACCGCCGGGTCCGACAGTGCCTCCCGATCCACGTGGCCGCACTCAGCGAGCGCCAGTCTTATCCGCGCGTCACTTAGGCCCTCATGGAGTCGTAAAATGGATTCGAGGTCGACGCGGGTGTCTGCGGCGTTGCGAATGCGGCGGAAACATGGTTCTGCGGACTCATCGTCGGGCGCGGCGCGCCGCCACGCGTGTGTTCGAGCGGGTGGTTTCGCCGATCCGCTACTCAGACGGGCTGGCACGGCTGCGGGAGTCGGTGACGCGCAGCCGTGGGCTCGACCGAGCACGTAGCGGGCGGAGAGTTGTGACCACGGTCCGCAGGCTCACGTGAAGACGTGGTGGAGGTGTGTTTGTCGGTAGGACTCGTGGCGTGTAAACAGAGCCCGATGAGTCCGTGCGTGATGGAGGTGGGGACCCTTGGCTGCTGTGAGCCAGACCAGACCAGGGTTCTTTGAGACCACCGACGGATTGCACCCCTTCTTTGACGCGAAGCAAAGGCATAGCTCGTGGCCTTCGGGATGAGGCTGGCCACCTCCGACGGGATGCCTCGCGTTGGTGGAGTCGACGTCGTCGGTGCCGGTCTCGTCGGTGAGACGAGACTGCTGTGTGTGGCCACCCGCGCCGCCCCTGCCTGGAGCACTCCGAGGTCTTATTGGACAATGAGACTCTGAGGCGTTGCGAGTAACGGGTTCGATGAGGAGAACCACGCGAGGGGCTCGGTCCGGTTGCCGACGCCGTAGCGCACCTCCGAGTCGACCCGATCACGGTAATCCCCGAGCCGCTCGTTGATCCAGAACTCCAGGACGTCGAGGTGGTTGACGGGCCAGTGGCTGTACGTTTGCATGACGGACACGAGCGAAGTCACCGTAAGGGCGAGTCGCTTGGTCTCGACGTCGGTGTACTTGGTGCAGTAGGCGGCGAGGTTGTTCGCCGCATCATGAAGATCGGTCCACGTCGATGGTCGGCGAGCATCGGGCAGCCGCGCAGTCGCCAAGAATGTTGATCGCGTGTTCACGCTGAATTCGCATGCGATCCAGCAGCGAGACGCGCCCATCCCGCGGCCCAAATCCGAACTCGAACAGGAGCATGAAGACCCTCGGGTACGGGGTAAACACGATGACTGCGCACGACAACTGTTGATGAACCAGAGATGACGGCAACGTACCTCTGTAGGTCGGATGCACCATGGCGTCGTCAACCAGTCGTACGATTTCGCGGGGGTTGTACGCCTTCCGGTCTCGTCGTGGTGGCTGGGCCACCCCTTGACGCGCTAATATGCGGAGCAGTTCCTGCCCGCGCGGATTCGCCCCCAGCAGATCTGCCAGCGCCATTACTGCTTGAGCCGGAGTCAACTCCAACCCGTGGGCTAAGTGCCGAAATGCCTGCTCATCTCCGTCTTCACCCGCTTCTTGTCCCGGAGCTGCCCCAGGCTGGGCATGCATGCGTAGCGCGCGAGGACGAGCTGGTGGCGCATTTGACGCTCTCATGCGTGTCGCCCCAGCCTGTCGCGGAATTGCTGGAACGCTCGGGGCCGATGCCGCGGGCATCGCCGCGAGGAAGTAGTCGACAGTTGGATCATCCGGGTCTTGGTCTTCTGCCTTCTGTTCTTTCTTGAAGCTGCTCTGGGACGACAGGAAACCCGCCGTCCGGGACCGCTTCGGCTGGGGGACCTGCCGGACCGGTGATCGAAGCTCGCCTGGGTCATCCCCAATCGACGATTCCACCTCGTTCTGGCGGGCTGCGGGAATCACTCGATCCTCTCCGACGTAGGATGAGTGCAAGATCGCGTGGTGTATGGTCGTTTGCATGAGCCAGCCCGTTACCATGTCTACCCACTGCCTGGGCTCGCTTGAGATGACTAGCTGGCGGAGCGCTTGTCGACTGCGATGATCAGCTAGGTCCGGGTCGGCGGTGTGGTTGTATCCGCCGAAAGCAGTTCCTCCATATGTTGTTGCGCTGCGCGGGTCGAGTCTTCCGTCCATGAGTCCGTTGCAAACCGCACACCAGCCAGCAATATGGCCAGCAGTGGATAAACTTGACACACGACATCTTCCAACTTCATCCAGAAGCACGACGGATGTCCGTCGTCGTCCATCAACAGGTTGACCTCCACACCGAAGTCCTTGGTTTGCAGCACTTGGCCAAAACGCATGTCGCTCGACCGCTGTGCGAGGACGCCTTGGCGGAGTAAGTCGCTCGGCCGCGAACCGATCGGCTCCTCATGGGTTACGACCCGTAGTGCTGCCACTGCAGTTGGAATCGTCTTGGGCGCGATGGAGTCAGAGCCCCAAGTGGTTCGATGAGCACGTTGCTGTCGAACACGTGGGTGACGACTGCGTAGTATCCGCGTACAATGTCTTGCACAACATCTTCCCGGCGCACGTATAGAATTGTTCCCCCCCGCGGGCGGAGCAGACGATATTTCTTAACTATGATCTACGCTGCCTAGCCGCCAAATCAAAACTGACGCTGGGCGAACTAGGAATAGGTGCTTGCGCGGGCAAAGAGACACCGGACCCTTTTATCTTGGTGATGATGTGGAGCTGGCGCCAGGAATTTTGATGTCGCCAGCTCCGCGTCATCCCAACACACATCACAGACGAAATGAATCTCGCGCACGTCGCAGTCCTGGCGCACGTCACACACGGGTTTGCGCCACCCAAAAAAGTCGTTCCCATCGGGCCAACCGGCCCTCCTGGAAACACCCATTGATTGGCCAAAATCCAAATCAAACGGTTTCAGAAGAATAGGGTAATTTTGGGTGATTGAAAACGGAGTTGAGCACCTGAACATGACTGGTTTCCGTGACAAGTCCAAAATAGATTTTTAGAGGTGGCCATTCAATCTTCCGTTTCAGTACCACACATGACTTGGGCCGTTGAAGCTCGGGCAGGGAAAGCCAGCAGCGCCACATGTACTCATCCAAGTACCCTTCGAGTTCCTTGCGGGTCATAACGCGCATGCCCTTGGTGTGCTGTTTAATCCTAATTTCCCAAAGCCCTTCGATAGTGTTAGTGTGTGCCCAGTGACTGGGTCTCGGAAGTTTTCCGAGTGGTTTACCCAGCTGTGCTGATACTCGATGCGGGTTAAGTAGCTGTTGCTATCGAGAGTGTACAGATTCCCTCCTCTCTCACACACACGAGGCGAACATGTCTGACACAATGTGTGTTCTACAAACGCTGTTAGTACCACATAAAAATATAAATACAGAGAGCCACTCACTTGGGTTTGTTGCACTCCTTGAGAATCGGGATCAAAGTTCTCTTCTTTCGGTCGTCGTAGACGAGCCGACCGAACCAGCGACCTGTCGAGCGGTCCACACCACTAAACAGCCAGAAGTCCTCGTAGAACCGCCCGCGGTTGCACTTCCGTTTTTTTGCGAGACTTGTCTCGTCAATCTCCACACATGCCCTTCTCCTCCAATCTGCAGACAGCAAAAACTAGCACGTAAGTTGATCAGCCATTTTGCTATAAAAACAATTTACTCACCGTGATGTCGGCCTTGACCAAATTCTCGAAGCACACCGACCGTGTGGACGCGTACCAGTCGCTCACCGTGTCCTGGTGGACCTCGGCCATCTCGGCGGCCTTGCGGCGGATATCCACGGGGCTCCATGCTTACAGGAGCCGCACGGCCGACCGCAACGGCATCTTCGTTCGCGCGAAGAACGTCCCGGTCAAAAGACCGCGCTCGACTTCTTTGCCGCTCTTGTGCAGCAGGCGCGCGGTGCACCGCCATCGCCTTCGAAGGCCCACGTGAGGCGCATGGGATTTGCGCAGACCGGGCATCGCCTCACCTGCACCAACAGGCCGACAGTGAAGCACCACTTCACACACTTCTCCTCCTCCGCTGTCGCCGCCATGACGGCAGAGAAGGAGAAGTGAGAGACGAGGTCGAAGTTGTACAGCAGTGGAGTGGACGTGTCCTCCATGGACTTGTGCTGTGGGCGGCGGATTGGGGATGAGGGAGAGAAGACGAGATGCCCGCTGTGAAGGCAGCGTGCCAAGCGCCTGCAGAGTGGTTTCCCAAAGCGCGCAAAAGTTTGATCTGCGGGGGTGTTGTTTAGGTTCCATTCTTTAAACCAGTGTGTCCTTTTCCCGCCGAGCGGTGTTTCGGAGTGTTTTGCTGGCATATTCCGGATGAGTCCCACATGAGACCGTTTGTTGTGTGTGTGTAGTGAACAGTGTTCAATGAAGTGGTTGGTTGGGCTGTACAAAACGCTTGTTACATTGGTTGTTCAAAATAGGCTGCAGGGTTGTACCTGGAGAGCCTCACATTCAACTACCTTCAGATTCCGTCGAGATTTGGGCTTTCTGGTCCTTGCCAAACCGAGCTCTTTCGTCCAAAACATTTTCATCTCCAACTCCCCATTTGGCCAATCAGTGAGATCAACGAGGCTTATGTGCTGCACGAATCTGTAAGGGGGTTGCCGAGCGTTTTGTCAATGTTTGGTACAAGTCTGCTGCAAGGCTCGTGTGAGCAGAAATTCCAACTTCGCTCTCATTCTACAAATTACTCGGAATCCCATCGCCAACCCAGACTCTCAACGTCTCATAATCATGTCCATGCTCGGCGCCCAGCTACCAACTCGTCGCCAGATCTGCGCGGTTCTCTTTGTCGACTGCGAGGAGCTTCTATTGTTGTTTGTGCGCCTTCAGCCGCATCAGGTCTCGCACAGGAGGTAACGCCATTCTTTCGGCCATCTCCACCGCGCCCACCCAGACACGTACGTGAAACGTCTACCACGGGTGGGCCGTCAATTTTGTGGAAGGGCGGCTAACTCGCTGCTACAGCTCTCTGGGAATGCTGAGAGCCGTCACGTTCAAAAGGCACCTGGAGGCTGTGGAGTGCGCAGTCTTCGCGCGAATTTGTATTCATTTCAATGGGAAACGATTGGGCCTGCTCATTCATGCATGGACTTTGCTACTGTCATTGCTAAATCACCATCAGCTGATGACACGAGTGGGAGCGACAAGCATCCCTTTCAAGGACAAACGTGACGTGTGCGCAGACGCGGATGCGCTAAACGAGTTGCTCGACTACGTACTGAATACGTTTCGTTTAGACGTCTTGCAGCTCTGTTCTACATCTGCAATCACGTCTTCGTCAACACCCCCACTGCGTCGAGAACACTCGTCCCAATGATCTGGCGTGCAAGCCACCTGCTCCAACTAGCAGTCCAGCAGCTTCTACTGCCTTTGACTAAACCCTAAACTCTGATACTCACTGTTCAGTCGTATCAACTTGTCTGTTGTAAAGTAGCTATTAGTTTGGAACAATCTGCTGAGACGCTTGTGGTGGCCTCGAATGAAGTAATAACTGAACGCATTGTGTTGGAGTAGTTGTTTACCAGATCTGCAGTCGAGCTGGAGTCCACCCTTTAGAATCCTTATTGATTTGATCTAACGTAGGAGGTGCAATCGGATGGTGTACAGTAATGAAACCTCCCAACTTGTCTTTCATGTAATTGTATAGTTCCTGATCCGGATTAGCTCCAATGAGATGTAAATGTGTGTAAACGCGTGGAGGATGTTTGGTAATGTGGAAGGCTAGATTCGTCTTACCAGCGTTCAATGAGGTCAGGACGATTCCACGAAATAGTCTCCTGATTCCAAGGTCCTTGATACCACCAAACTCGTCTGCCTTGAAATCTTTTCGCAAGTCTCCACCCCAATGAGGAACTCTAGTTGTCATTTAAATTTTATATATTGTAGATAATGTTGTGCTCTTCACCGCTTCTGGCAAATAAAATACTATTCACCGCCTACTGTTCTATCACTTGACAATACCGATCTTCGGTATCTGAAGATTTCAGGTGAGGCAATGGCTGGATCACTCACTGTCGGAAGCTGTTAATTGTGCCGCACTTACCATCGCTGGGGTGTCTATTTCAACTGATTTAACTTTCGTCTCGAATCAAACAGCAGCGAATAATACATACGTTGATGGTTCATACAGTAGAGCTCATCGTACCACGAATCTGGCTCCAAAGGATCCAATCTTGCTCCCTAGTATGCATCGGCAATCCTGTGTAAGTCGATGGACGGTTCATTGTTATTCGATGGCTGATTGTACCCACTACTGCGGGCGGCGTATCAAGAGTTTACTTGACAACGCTCATCGTCACTCAATGTCGCATAGCAGAACTGGGATCCGCAGTGTGACTCGAAAAGGTCGAACTCTCCGTGGTCGAAACATCAGCTTATGAGTTTGCAGGTCGAGCAATCCAGCTCGCATTCGCCGTCAAAAAGACATGGTTCCTTCATGAATGTTCATGAAGGTGGCGTTGACAAGTTCGTAGTCCACAGCGCTGCTCACCTCATCTCAAACCCTTCCCACGATGTGGCACCTGCTCAAAAATTTGACAATCTGCTTCGAAGTCGTTGTCTCGAAGAAAAGGTCATGGTCGATATGGCTGCCTGATAATATGAATTATCTGCATTACTGCCGTCAATGAGCGACTATGATCATCTGTGGGTAGATACTGAACAGGTTTTGGAATCAAATGTGAATCTAAACCAAAAGAAGGAGTTATGACAATAATTCACCGTGGGGATGGAGCCAATGTTTTACGTCAGGCGGCTGACACACTGCAAGCCCTCAATTTTCAGAGGCGATTGTTTTCCTAACTTGAATCTGGTCGTTGCATGCCGTTCGGATCCAGGTCAATTCCGCTACGATCAGCGCTCACTATTACTGAGCAGGCATGCCTGATTCATGTTTTTACGCTCCAACTACTCCGGGGGGGGGGGGGGGGGGGGGGGGGGGGGGGGGGGGGGGGGGGGGGGGGGGGGGGGGGGGGGGG
>JAADWZ010000403.1:0-28784 GCA_023336445.1 Pythium dissimile | reverse complement strand
CCGCCAGCAGCTGCAGCTTGAGCGCCTCCGCGGGGCCTTTGAACAGGTTAAAGATGATGGTGGTGGACGTGTCGGTCTGCGCGAAGCTCGAAGTGTAGAACTCGCTCTGCATGGGCCACGACTCGCGCGTGGGCGTGACGCTCACTGTGCGTGGCTTGGCCGCCACGTGGTCTATCGACAGTTCCTTCCGCGCCGGCGCCGTATCCATGGCCATCACGGGAGGCTTGTTGTGAAAGTCGGTGGGTGGCGCGACAGGAGGGCGGTTAGGCTGTTGGATCTCGTCTTTGAACGCGCTCTGGACGCTGATGTCTTGCAGGAAGTGCACCGAGTTGATGATCCACGCCGCGCACATGAGCGCAGCGCCTGCTATCACCAGCGTGCGCAGCGGCGATGCGCGTAGAGAGGCTGCTGTGGGGATGAATGCGTTGGATAATTCGACGGGGCCACGCTTACGTCGGTGTGGAGAATAAATTGACGGCGTTGGTGCCATGTCGAGTTGGATTGCGTGGGTGGTTGGTTCACTCCACAAGTCGGATCGAAATGGCGGCGCCAACGAAGAAGACTCTTCCCGTTCTTTTGGACAATGCGCCAACAACGAGAACAAAACGGCGTTGGCGTCGGCGGCGTTGCGCTTGGTGTTTGTTGGCAGTTGCCACTTGGGCGACTCTTGGAGTCGGAAGCCACCTCCACCTTGCCCACCTGAGTTTTCGATTTTTGTTGGGCACGCCAACGAATCATTCCCTCGAAAGAGTGACATAATGACCGACATGGTGAAACTCGCGTGATGCATGCACTGACAGCATTTGCTTCTTATCCGGCGATCCTTCCTCTGTAGTAATAGTCCCCCTAAAGTTTTTAGAAGTGCAAGACCCGATGCGTCGAACATTTGGAGCGTATATTCTGTCCTGACAACTAAGCGCCGATACCCAAGAAGCACCAGCGACACGCGCGCGGGCGGCGGCCACGGCATCTTCCCTTCCCGCCTAAACAACCGTCGACGCCCTTTCTCTCTCTCTAGTTTACTGGTTGTTCTTTCGCTTGCCCATGCGCTCGAACTGCGCGACCATGCTCAGCGTTCGCGAGGCCAAGTCGCGCGTCTTGTCGATCACCTGGCGGTGGACCGAGTTCTGTGGCGTGCCCATCACGATGCGGCCCTCCTGGGAGTCGATCTTGGCGTCCAGACGCGCATTTCGGATCAGATTCACGATCCACTTCTCGGCCTCCATGTCGTCTTCGATCGCCAGCTTGGTCGAGAGCATCTTGAGGTCGATCGTGCGGTGCACGCGACAGTACATCTCAAAGATCGCCACCCGGGCGGCCTCCATAAAGTCGGCCATGTTCTTCTCGTACAAAAAGAAATCACTAGCGAGCACGACTTCGCACTCGCGGAGCTTTTCCTGGGCCGACTCAAAGTCAAAGTTGACGAACAGGCACTCGACAAACTCGATCACCGGATCGCGGTACGTCTTGTCGTCCACGCGCAGGATGCGAAGCAGGTCCTTGGTCAAGTTGCGGCGACGCTTGTGGAGAATCACACCGGCGGATAAATAGCGCAAGAGCCACGGCGCGTTGCTCTGGATGGCCTCCACGCAGCGCGACTGGAGCATAAAGTCGACGATCGCGTCGCGGCCTTCCTCGTGCCACGCAAACACAAACAACGCCCAGTGGAGAAGCCACGTGCGCTGCTGGAGCTGCTCGACGGGCGACATCACGTTCTATTGTTGATCCAGCATACAGAAATTGGGATCAGAACCTTGAACGTCGACGAGACAGTTGACAGAATAGTGAACACAGACGTACGCTGTTCTCAATGACGTCGTGGATGCGCGCAATGTCGGCGAGCGCGTCTTCCCAACGGAAGATGAGCACTTCGGCGGCGAGCTTGCCCCAGAGCGCGTTCAGGTACTGCTGCGACGAGTTCGGGATGAGCACACCGTAGTACGTGAGGTAGGTGAGGCAGTCCTGGTAGTTGCCACACTCGTACTGGAGCTTGGCGTATCGGTAGAGTCCGTCCAGCACCGCTGGCGTGATCTGCTCAATTTACAATCACCATATCAGAACATTCAACATTCGCCGAAAGACCCAACGCGTATCCCCTCCACGTACGCCTTCGTTCTGCTCCAGGTAGCTGGCGTTGAGCATGTTCTCGCTCTGTAGCTGCATGATCTTCTCCTCATCCTCGATCAGGTCGAGCATAAGACGGCACTCGCTCTTGGCGACGCTGAGCGCGTCGAGGATCTGGCCGCGGCGCTCTTCAAACTCGGCCGGCACGTCCTCCGTGTTGTGGAGCGTCTGGTAGATCTCGACGGCGAAATCGGCCATGTTGGTCGGCTTGAGCAGCGCCAGCTTGGCGCTCATGAGCTGCGCCTCCTCGTACAGCTCGTTGCTTGAGAGGAAGTCGATCAGCGGGAACATGAAGTGCAGATCCATGAACGGCGCGAGCTGGTTGGTGAGGTCATACTTGGCGTCGGGTGCCACGGACGGCACGGTCGCTGCTTCTTCCGCGGACATGCTTGGCAATGGGAGCGGTGGGGGAGAGGACGGGGAGGGGCGGTTTACGCGTGCGCTCGCTTGAGGTCCAGGCAGGTTACGCTTCGTGCCCGCGCTTGGTGATGAAGCTGCGATCAATTGCCTACCAACGAGTGGTTGACACTTTTTACGAAAATGGATCGATTTCTATTTACGCCTTTCAGTGGCCACGAATGTAATTACGTTGTGATGTCAGCAGGCAAGTTAATTTCAGTAGATTTGAGTGGGATGGATGAATTTCAGTACTGTTTCAGTGTTCACCAATGTCAGTTTATTAGTTCACTTTTGGCGGGGGAGTCATCGCGGCGGATTTGGTTGAAAATGCCAAAAGCGCTCCATGAGGTTGCCGAGTCCTGGGCGGATATGCCCACGTTCGTCGAGCCCATCGTCGATAGTGGCCGAAACCACTGAAACACCTATACAAACAATGGTATCAGTTATTGTGCTGCCCACCAGAGGACGTCACCGCCACCAGAACAACAACAACAAAACTCCAGCGTACATACCAGGAAAGTGCTTGTGCACATACGCGATGCCCTGATGAGTCGCGACCACAGACGTCACGTAGATGTTCGATGGATTGAGGTGGCCGAATCCAACGAGATAGTCCAATGCAGCGGAGACGCGGGAGCCGGTCGTGCAGGACGTCGTGAGCAAGAGTACACACGCACTGTCGTGTACGAGCGGGAGATGGTGGGTGCTCGTAGCGGTCCACACACCCGCAGCGGGTGACTGATCCGTACGCCACGAAAGGGACACTAGGCCCGTAGGCGCGCCTGGAAAGATGTCCAGAAAAGCTTGAAGTATGATGGTGCTTTGGTCTTCAATGGACACAGCACAAATCTGTCCATCTTCGAGGGGCAGTACCGTGAACACGGTATCTCCCGAGGGAGTTAACACATTGGCTTCACGGTGAGGCAGACAGACGACTACTTCTTCAATCAGGTTGTTGACCAGCCGCCTGGTCACTTGACGCAGCGTCGTCTGCGGAAGCTGGGCGTTCCGCAAGATACTGACCAAACGCCTGATGGGGAACGACGTGGTGGACGCGTTGTGGACGCGCAGCACCTGCTCTTGCGCAATGGCTCGTCGTTGGGCAAAAATAGGCGATCGATCACTATCCGCATGGCCGCGGGGCGGCTCGGCCCCAATCGATTCCGTGCTGCTTAGTTCATCGCTCATGAGCTCGTCGTCACCATGGAGTCCGTCCGAGATTTCCTTCTCTTCAGTGGGAGAATCCAGCGTCGTCGCGTCGATTGAATCGCGCGAATGCAGCTCTCGATCCTTGTCCTTGGAGCGCTTTAGATGCTTGATCTTGGCGTCGCGCGTCGCGCGTGTCAGCACTTCCTTGCGGTTCTTGTACAGGTTGCACACCGCCGCGCGGCTGACCTGGTACTCCTTCGCGAGCGCCACCTGCTTCTCGCCGTTCTCGATGCGGAGAATGATGGATCGGCGGTCCGCATCGCTCAGATACCGCGACTTGCGCTCGCGCTGGACCGGCTCCTGGGTCCTAGCCGGAGGCGGTGCCGACTTCACCGGGTGCACCCTGCGCGCATCCTGTTGGATGGTTCCAAGCGAGTCGTCCCCACGCGGTGACGTGTCACTCATGGCCTGAATGCTGCTATTTCGGTCGAAATCGGTGGCGTACGGATGCCGCTGATGCAGCGACGGTGGCGGTGGCGGCTGCAGTATGCGGAGCTGCGCACTCGGAGCTGGGTACGGCACCTGCCTGTGGTGAGCCGGCGGCTGCTGGGCATACTGCGGAGGACGACGGTCGTATCCTGTTTGGTCGTGCTGCTGCTGTGCACCGTGAAAGTTGGTTTCTCCGTACTGGACAAATAAGTTGGCGCGGCTCTTTTGGCGGTACGGTTGCTCCGGAATGCTCGGTTCAAACCGGTGCACGGCGCCATCCAGCCGCCGCTTCTCGACACCGCGCGCGGCATCGTCGCCTCCAGAAGGTGGTCGGTTGGTCACGTCAGGCTGCTGATAGTGCTGTTGCTGCTGACCTGGACGCAGCAATGCCGTGAGCTTCGGAAGCGATGGTGGCTGCGACATTGGTTTCCCTGTCTACTATGCTCTTCCTCGAGTGTTGGTAAATGGTGGTGAGGTAGTCGAAGAGTCTGTGTTTGTGGATATGCCTGCGGATATGCCCTTTGCTCGGTGTGTCGATTTACACGTCTGATTCTCAAGCTGGTCGCGTCTGGACTAGGGGCTGGTTTTCACACTTGGGCGCGGCACGACTCAGCAAGAAATTGCCACGACCAATTTGCCTTCACCAACGCGGACGCGCGACAGAGCGAGAGGGCTGGATGCTGGACCGGCTAAGCTGAGCAGTGGGTGGACCAATCCTGACCACCCTTCTGGACTCTGAGCTGTGACAACGCGGTCTTTCTCTTGCTCTAGTCTTCGGGACTTTTAGTCCGAAATGTGTTGTGCCCGTTGTGCGGAGACGACCAGACGACAACCCTCCACGTTGGAACTTCCAGCCAGTACACGCGTATGCGAGAGGAACTCGTATGAACTCTCCCTGTCCAATGTGGAGAATGGAGGTTGCTGTTCAGTCGCGTTGGTTCGCATGTACTGACCACGGTTCAGTAAACAGCAAGGATCCGTCCAGACAGATCCATGTTCTCTCGGGTTTATTATCGGAAGAATACAAAGCCAACTCGCTGGGGTCAACAACGGATGACGGTTTTGCTGCAAGTTCCAACAGCTGTGGTGCCAGAGAGATGATAAACCGACGTGTCCTACCGTCGAGTTGACTGGAATGGATTTTGTTGTCTTGGCTTTTTCGAAGCGAAAGGGGACCCATCCACGTTGCCTGGACCAGTTTTTCCGAAGATTTTCTGAACGTGCAGCGTCTATGAAACTGGTGAAGTAGGATCGCCAACCCTGTGCACTCAAGTGATGTGTACCGAGTTAAGAGCTTGTTAGCTGCCTGCGAGATAACATTTATTCCATGAACGCATTGGTTTCTCGAGCAACTAGGATCCAAGTGAACCCGTTAGTGAACCTATACAACTGGATTTACTCCAGCATCCAGTCTCGGAGAGTGCCAATGTTCAGGTGCAGCGGTGAGCAAGTGCTGATGTGGATCCTCTCTCGTCATCTCTTTCAGCGATACATGCGATACACGTGCTCGGCGTTGGTCGACGTGGCGATCACATTTTTTTTCCTTTACAATGCAACGGTGAGTGCAATGCACTGTAGTTTTACAGTGCATTGTACTGTAAAACTACAGTGCATTGCATTGTTTTGTCATGAGTGCCTGTTCAGCTAGAGTTTCTGCGAAAGTTGAAAAACTTTTGGTCACAGCTGACTGAAAACAGCATAAACAGCATCTGCTCGTGAAGCTGCTCTACAATTCTGCGTCATCTCATGATTATCGAGACCTGAATTCCAAGCCTCTGGAACTCAGACTGGATGCCAGACTAGGCAATCCCGTGAGAAAATGGGAAAGAAAACGCCGCGTAGAAGAAAGAGGGAGAGAACGAACCAACCTATTTGGACACAGTCCTGCAGGCTGCACAGGCGGTGGACCACAGCAGTGTTCAACTGACCAGATGTGACTGTCAGTCACTGACTGATGCATGATAAGCTTTGATCATCCAGAGATGGCGGTCATTCCGAAGCACGATGTCCTGTACCGTGCAATATTCTACTGGTATTGTGCACGTCCAGATGGTTGGTTTGAAGCTCTTCGTGATTTGAAGATGAGCGGCAAGAATGTTGGCCCCCCGCTGCCCTACAATGACGAGCTGTGAACAGAGACCAACTTCACTCGCGGGAACCTTGCCGTCCTGTCCAGTGGTTCACAATACCACAGTCTAACCACAAAAGGGTGACGCAGCTCCATCGTCGAAATTACGTGCTTTGCATGATTCTGCGTGTTTTAGCACAGTACGGTATGGTATGTCTGTGTGGATGACTCTGGATTTGACACATTTGGGCTTGATGTTCGAATCATTTCCGATCGTCATGTCCTCAAGGATACAGCGAGACTATTTCCGCTGTGTTAACGGTCTGCGTTTGGTCGGAGCGCACTGATCTGTTCCTCAAATCTGTCCAGAACCATTTGAGGCGTTCCAATTCGACTATGCACAGTACAGTGGTTTTCTCGTGCCGTAAACACCATGCTCTCTTTAGTAAGGAACACCAAACATCCTACACGGGACACGTTGAAGTTGCTAGAGCCGCAAGGGGAACTACAGTAGCTCACAGCCTAGCGTCAGGGCGGTGGAAGAGTGCCTCAAACGGCTGAAGCTTCATGGCCAGTCGCATGTTGCCCTGGACACGCAGCTTCTTGCGGAGCAGAGCCTGCTCGTTCATGGAAGAAATTGCGCAGTCAGTTTCAAAGAAATCAGTCCCCACGGCCATCAGCAAACCACGCACCTGCTGCACTCGCAATTTGCCCGACGCCAGGTCCAGAAAGTCATGCTCGTCCATCTCAATGATGAGCTCCGGCGTGAAACGCGGATCTTTGCCTTCCACAACAGAGCCTTGGCCGTTGAGCAGCGACACGGTCCACGCCTCCTTGTTGATGCGCCACTCGGTGACACCGTTGATCTGCTTCGCGAGCGTCGCTCCCTCAGCGCGCAGCGTGGCTCGCAGACGGTTGAACGCTTCGGCGCACTCACTGGAGCGGGACGTCGTGAGCGAGGTCGGCGGCGACGAGATGTTGCGCATCATGGGCTCGAACGACTCTTGCGTGGTCGTCGGGTGCGTGACGCGGCTAAAGTCCGCAACCGACTTCCACTGCTCCGCGACGAGCTCGGGCGTGAACTGCGTCAGATCCGTTGGGAAGCCCACGCCATGGGTGCGCTGAAGGCGCAGCTTTCCAGCCCAGCCTCCGCCGAACTCATAAAGCCCGCCCGATTCTTTGCACGAGCCATGCGCGAGATACACCACGATGGGCGACGTGAGCTCGGGCTTGAGTGCATCGTGGATATCTTTCGGCATCACGGGCTCCGTGAGTCGCGTGCCAGCGACGGGGGAGATGGCGTTCACTTGGATGTTGTACTTCTTTCCTGCAAGATGGTGAAGAGGGTGTGAGACATGTATGGGAGATATTGGCTAACAGAGTGACTGAAATGCTACACCTTCTTGGTTCAGCGCGACTGTGAAGCCGACCAGCCCCATTTTCATGGCGGCGTAGTTCACTTGGCCAAAGTTCCCGTACAAACCGGCGCCCGACACGCAGTTTAAGATACGCCCGTACTTTTGCTGGCGCATGATAGGCCAAACAGCCTGCGTGAGCATAAAAGCACCGAGCAGGTTTGACTGGTACACCGCATCCCTTTCAAAACAAGTCAGTATACAGACAAAACCGCGCTTTCAACGACCAAATCCAAGCCTCGTGTACCAGTTCTCCACGGTCATCTTGCGGAACGATCCGTCACGGATGATGGTCGCGTTCTACGATCATCAAGCAGCACGCCTCCAGTTAGACTAGGCGCGCACACAGATATCAAGCGTCTAACACACACACTCACGTTAATGAGGATGTCCACACGACCAAACTTCTTCATCACCGCCTCCACGATCTTGCCACCCTCGGCTACGCTGTGGTAATCGGCCACGGCGACGCCTCCGTTTGCCTGGATTGAGCGAACTACTTCGTCCACGAGCGCGCGGTTCGGGTCGTTGTCGTTCACGACCACGCGGGCACCGCGCTCGGCTAACGCCAAGGCCCACGCGCGGCCGAGGCCCCTGGCGGCGCCAGTGACGATTGCAACCTGCGCCTTGTCGCCCTTGCCGAACTCCAGTCGCGCCATGTCTTCAGCTTCCTGCGGATCTCGAGGGAGAATTTGGGCTTGTCGACGTCGACTTCTGGACTTGCAGATCTGGGGGTGACGTTGAAGAACGTAACCCGTGACGCCGGTAATTTTTCACAAGCCCATTTCGGAAATTGGACTATGTGGACCACATGGGGAAGTTACGAAAAGGAAGTTACGCCGTGAGATGCATTTTTTTGCGGTTACGTGCTAGGGTGTAACCCCTTTTTTTTGGCGGGAAGCCCGATTGTCACATCAAACGAGAAGCTGCACAGATCACCATGAGCTCGACGGCGCAGCTGATCTGGAGCGAATTTGGCAAGAAATGCGACCTGTACGAGGTGTTTGGAGTAGCGAAAGGTGCGTCCGACAAGGAGATAACCAGCGCCTACCGGAAGCTCGCGCTGCGCTACGTAAGTTAGAGTACCGCTCTTTCCCACATTGATCCGCTGCGGACGGCTACGTAATGTACCCGCATTGGTGTATGTCCAGCACCCAGACAAGCACCGCGGCGATGAGGCGTCCAAAGCCAAGAGCACGACCAAGTTCCAGGCGATCAGCGCGATCCACCAGCTGCTCACAAACAAGGACGCGCGAGCGCTGTACGACGAGACGGGCACGATAGGCGCCAGCGATGACATGGATGCCGACTCGCCGTCGTTCGACATGTGGGTCGACTATTTCGCGCGGATTTTCCCCAAGGTCACGCAGGAAGACATCACCAAGTTCGAGAAGCAGTATCGATTCTCAGAGGAAGAGCGCGGCGACGTGGTGGCCGCGTACTCGTCGCTGGAAGGCAGCATGCAGGACATTTTAGACTCGATCATGCTCTGCACGGACGAGGACGAGGACCGATTCTCCGAGATGATCGAGAAAGAATTCAAGACCGACAAGGTACTACTAGCTGCAATATCGACCCCCCCCCCACTATCCATGATTCCGCTCCGAACATTGGATTGTTGTGATAGAATCTGAAAGTGTTCCCAGCGTGGAAAGAATATCGCAAGAAACGGGCGTCCAAGCCGAAGAAAACTGAGACCGACGCTCAAAGGAAACGAAGAGAAGCGAAAAAGGACAAAGAAGCGCGCGAAGCCGACGAGCTCATGAGCATGATTCACAAGAACCAACTAGGCCGAGCCAGTGGGAGCGGCGCGACGGCGTTGACAGCCAAGCGCGAACGCGACTTCTCGTCGCTGATCTCAAACCTGGAGGCCAAGTACTCTGACGCGCCGACGTCCAAGAAGGGGAAGAAAAAGCACGAAAAACTCATGGGGGACGAAGACGAGCCGAGCGAGGAGGCGTTTCTTGCTGCTCAGAAGCGGCTGATGAAAGGCAAAGGCAAGAAGCAGTAAGAGTGATCGGATGACACACTCCACGAGGTGAAGGACGCATTCAGTAAGAGCATGCACTGTAAAAAAAAAAAACAATGATCGTACACATGCTGCGTTCATTCCCAACCCCATCACTGCTTCATCTCCTGGAAATGGCTTGACGCGTCCTCGTCAGCGTGCGTAGGAGACACGATGATCTCCATTTCCTCCGAGGCAGCAACGGCATCTGAATTCGTAGGTGACACGTCGAAATCGATCTGCGACACGGGCAGGTAGTCGTCGTTCGATGCCACCGACGACGCCGGGGTCTCGCCGCCGCTATAGCCAGCGTAGGTCAGCAGCGCGTCCTCTTCGCGCGACACTATGTGCTCATCATAGTCACGCGTCTTGTAGTCCACGTGGACGAACGCGCGCTCCACGTCCTCCAGCTGCTCCACCTTGAACTGCAGCTGGAGCGCGATATCGTGGGCGTCTTTCACGGTCATTTCGGCGGGCACGACAACCTCCAGCTCCACGAGGTACTTCGAGCCAAAGTGGTAGGCACGAACGATGTCAAGCGACATTTTGTGGTTGTGGGTGCGGCACAGTTCCTTGACGTCGGTGATGAACTCGGCACTGGCCGTGACACCGACAAGCTGCATGACCTGCTCCTTGCCCATGCGGGCCCAGGCCACCATGATGAACAGGAACACGGCAATGGCGCCAGCTGGGTCGACATACCACAGGTCCTCGTTGGCCGACGCGATGATGTAGGCGACGATCGCGAAGGTGTTGCTAATGATGTCGTTGCGGTTGTCGTCCTGGATCGCCTCGACCGCGACCGACGCGTGCGACTTGAGCACCCAGCGCGAGTAGAACATAAGGAACACCTTGGAGCTGACCGCCAGAGTGACAATCACCACGGCGGCCACCGACATCTCGGGCTTCTCCGGGTTGTCGTGGACGAGCCCGTCGACGATCTTGGTGACCCCTTCCTGGACGAAAAACACCGACACGAGCACCATGACCGACGACGCGACGATCACCGCCACGGGTTCAAATCGTGACGTGCCCGCCGGGAACTTGGCGAAATCCTGCGACTTTCCCGAGCGCGTGCCGGCGTAGGCGAGCAGTCCCTGCACAAACAGATCAATCATGTTCTCGACCAGCGCCGACAGCAGCGCGAGCGAGTGGCTGGCGACCGCAATCGCGGTCATAGTACACACGATCAGCACGTTGGTCAGCAGTGATAACTGCAGCACAGTGGAGACGTGGTTGATAGGGCGCTCGCCGCGAATCGTCTGCAGGAAGCGGTCGAGACAGGACGACGAGCTCTTGTTGGCCTCCGCAGCAGCAGCAGCCGCGGCCGCCGCGAGCTCGCGCTCGGCGAGACTGAGCCGCGTGCTTCGGCTCAGGCGCTGGCTCATGGTGCGTAAAGGTTGCGTAGAGACGAGAGAGGAGATGCTTGCGTGCTTCGGTGCTTGGTGCTCCAGGAGGCGACTGCTGGAATGGGAAGCACCACCAATATGAGGCTGGGCGCGACTGACCGTGCTCACGCCCACCTCCAGTTGCAAAATAAGGGACACCCAAGAAGTTGCTTTTGGGTAGTTGCTGAACTAGGGTCAGCTTATCAGTGAGAATGATGGTTTATTCCACCTCGAAAATAAGGTCATAACTTCCACTCCTCCGCAAGTGAGTCAGATTCTCACTACTCGTGCAATCGGGTTGGAGAGAAGTTGCATCCGTTGCTTTGATCAGAGCCACTGACTCAACCTTAGGCCTGACTGGGTTCTTCGTAAGTTCGCTAAGTACTGTATAGCACACGCCATTGAGAGAGTACTGTACCCAGTTCAGTTTACAGTAGTTCTAGCTGTACATAACATAGAAAGCATAGGCTGGCGAATTCGATTGGATTGGAGACAGACAGTCTTGGTCCTACTTTCAGAGCTTACTTCACACGAGGAACCATCATTCTCCTGATAACGTCCACTTCAAATAGCTACTTTTTGCCGTTAGTCGACAACACCACGAAGCAGATGTCCACAGTGCGTTATATCAGTTGTTCAAATATGTATCATCTCAAACAGCACCATGATCACTTATTTAACAGTGATTTCACCTCATTCATGTCGCATTGAACCTCAAAAACGGGGCAGAATCCACCACCAGACAATTTAATCCAAGTCCTGATTGTGCAACTGGGCATTCAAACTAAAGGTGAGATCGTGAACTTGCAACTACCGCGAAGAGCTCACCAAGGTCCAGTCCACACGTCGGAGATACTCTCATTCCACGGTTCGCTTCCGACCCCACAAGTTCACCAGCATACCAGCCTCCAGGCGTCTCAAGTGCCAGCAATCGCCATGAGCCAGCGCTTGAGCCGAAGCTCTCGCCTTAGTCTCGCTGAGCGCGAGCTCGCGGCCGCGTCGATCTCCGACGCCAAGGAGGAGTCCTCGTGCCTCGACCGGTTCTTCCAGGTCATCCGCGGCGAGCGCCAGGTCAACCACGTCGCCACTGCGCTCAAGCTGTCGTTGGGCACCAACATCCTCATCGTGTTGACCATGACGGCGGTCGCGATCGGGAGCAAGTCGCTCGCTCTGCTGTCGACACTGATTGAGAACATGATCGACCTGTTCGTGCAAGGTCTGCTCGCGTACGCCGGTACGCGCTCGGGCAAGAAGCAAGACT
Organism: Pythium dissimile; assembly: GCA_023336445.1. Lineage (NCBI taxonomy): Eukaryota > Oomycota > Peronosporomycetes > Pythiales > Pythiaceae > Pythium > Pythium dissimile. The sequence goes on along the minus strand of JAADWZ010000403.1, from coordinate 16,483 downwards.
ACGCCAAGTTCCCCGCGGGCACGTCTCGCCTCGAGCCAGTGGCGGTGATTGTGGCCGCATCGGTCATGGTGATCGTCTCGGTCGTATTCATCCAAGAAGGTGTCACCAAGTTGCACGACGGCATCGCAAACGACAACCCGGAGAAGCCGCATCTGACGATCGAAGCGCTCGTCATCTCGGGATTGGCCATCACCACCAAGGTCTTCCTGGTGCTCTACTCGCGCTGGGTGCTGAAGACCCACTCGTCGGCGGCCGTGGAAGCCATCCAGGACGACAACCGCAACGACGTGGTCAGCAACTCGTTCGCCATCACGGCGTACATCGTCGCCTCGGCCAGCGAGGACCTGTGGTATGTGGATCCTGCAGGCGCGATCATCATTTTCCTAGTGATTATGTTTGCCTGGGCCCGCATGGGCAAGGAGCAGGTCATGCAGCTCGTGGGGGTCACCGCCACGGAGGAGTTCATTGAGGAGGTGAAAGAGCTGTGCCGCAGCCACAACCCCAAGATGGCGCTCGACATCGTTCGTGCCTACCACTTTGGCTCCAAGTATCTCGTGGAGCTGGAGGTCGTCGTGCCTGCCGAAATGACCGTGAAGGACGCCCACGATATTGCACTCCAGCTGCAGTTCAAGGTGGAGGTGCTGGAGGACGTGGAGCGCGCGTTCGTCCACGTGGACTACAAGGCCCGGGAGTATGATGAGCACGTTGTGTCCCAAGAGGAAGACGCGCTCCTGATGTACGCTGGTTACAGCGGCGGCGAGACGCCTGGGTCCAGCGTGGGTAGTGTGGACGGTGGTGTGGAGCGCAGAAGCGTGGAGATCATTGTCTCGCCCAGCCACCACGGCGAGTCGCCTGCGTACTTCCAGGAGATGAAGCCTTGAGGAGAGTGATTTCATATGACTTTGAACTAATGTGTGCGTGTGGATATACTGTGACTCCATCCTATTCTCTACTTGCTGCAAGTGTTTAATGTAGTCCATACCACCTGGAGCACGTCTATGAGAAATCTTACAGGACAACCACAATGATGTACACTGAACGGTCGCCATCACTGCTTATAGTATCATCGCATTCGTGGACAAGAAAGGATCTGTAGTACTGTACTTTGATTCCGCCGGCGCGATCGGCATTGTCTTGGTGATCATGTTGGCCTGGGGCGTGATGGACTAGAGCAAGATGTTGGAGTTGGTCAGCGTCACCGCCAGCGAGAAGTCTGAAACCGAATTCAACTAGCACTGCCGCCCGCTTGGCCATCGTCATGCGGGTGCACAACGCAATGTGAAATTTACAGTTGTATAGAACAACCGGAGGTCGTGAAGCGAGGATTTGTTCATGTGGACTATAAATTTAGAACTAGAGTGGATGATGAGCTCATGGCCCATGGTCTCTCGTGAGCAAGAGGGGCTGGCTGCTCCACTATGCTGGGATTTCCGAATGAGAGTCCTCGCCTATGCGCAACTAGTGCATCGGTGGATGCATATAGTGTGGAGGTTGTGGGTGAAGACTGGGGTGCGCCAACGATGCACTCGCGAGAGTGTAGCCATGTGCTTCAAGTATCCGGAATATTGAGAAACGCTGAAGGGCCACTTCAGGTTATCCTACATTTTGAGAAAACCAGTAAAAGTCAGGTTACTTTACAGCGATTTCGCCACCCAAGAAGTAACCACCCAACGACTGTCAACGGGTAATTGGGTGATGTGTTTGTGCTCCTGCACTGCATGATGAGATCGTGAGCTTCTCCCGGATCCTGAAAACTCCGCAATTGACAACCAAAGCCAGCAGCAACGACAGACTACTGCAGCTATGAGCGGCTTCTTTGAGGACAAGGTGAAGGGGCCCGTGATGAAGCTACTCAAATCAGGCGGTACGATGTCCATGCCCCCAATTCCCTTTCCTTGTGCGCAGCCATCTAACCATGTTGTCGTTCCACAGCGTCGCCCGCCAGCATTGCGCTTGCGATGGCGTTTGGCGTCTCGGGTGGTGGGTGTTGTGCCTATGTGTTGGCCTCCAGTTGGTCTTAAGTGCTAGTCGACTGATGGCGCGTGATGGTCCGCGCTCTAACAGGCATTTTCCCCGTGCCGGGGTTGACGACGCTGCCCGTGATGCTGTTCATCGCGGTCTTCCGCCTCAACCCGGTCGCCGCCATGCTCACCAATTACCTCTGCACGCCGCTCAACATCGCCAGCATCCCCGTCTTCATGTTTGTGTGCTTTCAATACGAGCCCGTCAGTGGCTCTTCAGGGTGCTGACCTCATTTGGATGCGGTGCTTGTGTAGCATGTATGGCAATTCGTTCTTCGGCTCGGGCGGAGAAGGCGCCAAGGACTTTTCCGTCGCGGCGTTTACCGCGGTACGTTGCTGCGCGCTGTATACCCCCGCTCACTTCTTGCTGATGATATAAAATGTTATCTGCATTGCAATGGATCAGGACCTCAAGGCGGATCCGCTGAACACGCTGCTGCTCTTCCGCTTCACGCTGCTCTACGCCATCTACATGTGGCTCGCGACGGTCCCCGTGGTCACAGGCGTGCTCTACGCCGTGCTCACGCCCATTCTCACGCGTATCATGCCCAAGCAGTCCCCCGCTGTCGCGGACGCCAAAACCGACAAGAAGCTCAAGTGAGCGAGGAGGAATCCCAATCGGAGCTCTTCAACTTGAACCTCCTTCCATTGGCTATAATGCAAAGTAGATACGTCTGATTGGTTGAAGTCCTTCCCCGTCCTCACTTCCCTCTCTTCTACCTGAGTCATTTATCATCGTGTCCCCAGTCCACAAAATGACTGCGGGGGTTGTGATCCCGGACGCAACAGAGTCTAAGCGGTCCACCACCAACGATGACGGTGCCAACATTTTTGGCGCCGAAGCCGCCGCCGTCGCCAACACATCAACTGATGTTGACGAGGCGGCGGTCTCCACCGTCCCGGCGAGCCCGCTCTTCCTGTACCTCCTAACGAGCTGCTCGACCATCGGCGGTTTCCTCTTCGGCTACGACACTGGCGTCATCTCTGGCGCGCTCGTGCTGCTCAAGAGCCCGGAGGTGTTCGACCTCACCGACCTGCAGAGCGAGAGCGTGGTCTCGGCCGCGGTCTTCGGCGCCATCGTCGGCGCCGCGCTCAGCAGCTGCGGCAACCACGTGTTCGGCCGCAAGCCCGTGATCCTCGCGTCCTCGTCGCTCTTCACGCTCGGCTCGGTGCTCATGGGCACAGCCGAGACGTTCACGGCGCTGCTGTTTGGTCGTCTGATCGTCGGGATCGGGATCGGCTTCTCGTCCATGACTGTTCCGCTGTACATCGCCGAGGTGTCCCCGCCGCAGATCCGCGGCCGGCTCGTGTCGCTCAACACGCTTCTCGTGACCGGCGGGCAGTTCTTTGCCTGTCTTTTAGACGCCGTGCTGAGCAAAGTGCCCGACGGCTGGCGGTACATGCTAGGCCTGGCAGCGATCCCGGCGGCGATCCAGGTCGTTGGCTTCTTGTTGCTGCCCGAAAGTCCGCGGTATCTAATCAGCAAAGGTAGAAAGGAAGCGGCGTGGACGGCGCTGGTGCGCATCCGAGGTACCGAAAACGTCGAGAGCGAGTACAACTCCATTGAAGCTGAGATTCAGAAGAAACACCACTCGGAGGACGCACAGGCGCTGGATCTGCGTGCCGAGCTACGCAAGCCCACGGTCTCCCGCGCACTGATTCTTGGCTGCTCGCTACAGGCGCTCCAACAGCTCTGTGGGATCAATACGGTCATGTATTACGGCGCGACGATTATCCAAATGGCCGGTTTCAACGACCCGTCCACGGCAATCTGGCTCTCAGCGGTCGTGTCGTTCAGCAATTTCATCTTCACATTTGTGGGCATCTACCTCGTGGACCACTCAGGACGCCGCGGGCTCACATTGGCGTCGCTGGCGGGCGTCGTGGTGTCGCTAGTTGCACTGGGTGGAAGCTTTTATGCCGCGCACAACAATTCGACGCCGGTTGTCGGCTCGGGGATCTGCAGCGCCATCTCCACATGCTTTGACTGCGTGGCCAACGCGCAATGCGGCTATTGCGAGCCACACGTGCTGAGCGCGCTGCCGTCGCGCGCGGCGCCGCAGAACAAATGCGTGGAAAGCGACGCGTTTGCTGCGCTCGTGGTCAACGGCGTCTCGACCTGCTCGACCACCACGAGCCAGTGGTTCTACTCGTCCTGCCCTGGCGACAACCCGCTTGCCGGGTGGCTCATCCTGGTCTCGCTGTTCGTCTACCTCGCCTGCTTTGCCAGCGGCATGGGCTCCACACCGTGGACCATCAACGCCGAGATCTACCCTCTGAATGTACGCAGCTTTGCGCTCAGCGCGGCGACGTCCGTCAACTGGCTCGCGAACCTGCTTGTGTCGTTCACGTTCCTGTCGATCATCAACGCGTTTTCGGCCTACGGCGCGTTTTGGTTCTACGCGGCCATCGCGAGCGTTGGATTCGTCTACTTGTACTTCGAGTTACCTGAGACCAAAGGGCTTGAGCTGGAAGAGATCCAGCACATGTTTGAGCGGCGCACCAAGTACGAAACGCTGGAGAAAGAGTAAATTGACCGACAAGAACCATCACTATGTTATTTTCTCTCTAAAGAAATCTCCTTTTCGTGGGGATAAATTTTAAAAGTCCAAACCATCAACACCAAAAGTTCATCAAGATGCAAAAACTCTACCGATGGAGTTCTTTTTTTTTCGAGTTACATGAACGGGAAAACCAACAAAACACCAACAAAACGATTTTCTGTCAAAACTATCGACGACTGATGAAGATGGTGATGATGATTGACGGTTCTGACACCATCTCCCCGGCCGATATTATGCGTCAACAGGCTCGATCACCGTGGGGTCTTCGATACATTTCCGCATCCACTGTGCCATGCGTGCAGCCTGCGAGCCATCCACGTACCGATGGTCAATCGTCGTGGTCAGCGTCAGCATCGGCCGCACAACGACCTTGCCGTCCTCGACCACGGCCGTGTCCTTGATGGCGCCGATCGTGACGAGCATGGGCGTCTGCGTGTACGGCGTGATCGGAGCGAACGCCAGCTCGAGCCCCATCATGCCCACGGACGTGACCATGCAGCTGCCAAACATGTACGGCTCGACACCGACCGGCGGGATGCGGAGCCCAAGCGAGCCGCCCAGCCACCCAATCAGGTTGGTCACGGGGCGGATCACCCATGTCGGCAGCACGGCCAGCAGCTTGTTGCGGTCGTCCTGGGCCTTGTCCTTGCCGCTGCGCAGCTTGGTGGCGTCGCCGCGTACGCGGCTGCACACTTCTTTGAGCGTCATCTTGTCGCACGACGGCAGGCGGCACACGCCCAGGTCTTTCCCGCCACCCACAGCGACCAGGCACGAGATGTCGACGGTCGGCGCCGGGTAGTAGTGACCAAACACGAGGTGGCCGTTCACCGACGGGGTCCTGCCCAGCGCCGCGCCGAGCGCGCGCAGCACAATGTGGGTGATCGTGATGTGGTCGCCCGACTTGGCGCGCTTCTCGGCAATGTACTGCTGCGTGCGGGTCACGTCGATCGACAGCGTGCCGAGGATCATGCCGCTGTCGGGCGCGCCAAAGCTAGCGATCATGAGCTTGCGGCGCGGGGTCATGTGGGTCGGCCCCATGTACAGCATGGTGAGAAAGTAGAACGCGAGGTAGCCGACCACGCCGTAGTGGAAAAGGCCGGGCAGGCTCACGACCTTGAGTGCCACGATCGCCAGCACAAATTGGACGGCGTTCGAGACCATAAAGTTGGTCGGGCTCGAGCTCTCCGGTTTGTCCAGCACGTCGCCGTGGGCGTCGTCGTTGGCTTGGTTCTTCTGTGCTGACAAAGACGAAGAGCTGGTGGTGGTGGTGGGCGTTGCTGCTGCGACCATTTCCGGTTCCGGTTCTAGCATCGTTGTGCCTCTTGTCGCCAGCGACGACCGGTTCGACAACGACGCTGTCTTGGCACGCACCGACGAGCTGGAGGATGACAGCGTGGTGCGCGTGGTGGTGGTAGCGAGGCTGCCGCGCGGGGTCTTGTCCACGATCGTGTTGGTGAGCGGACCTTGTCTGTTGAAGCGCGCCAGATTGGTCTCCTTCTTGAGCAATTGCGTCATCTGGTCGATCATGAACGGCTGCTCGGACGCGACCTTGGACGTGATGCGCGACGGGATGCTGCCCTTGAGGTCCGTCTTGGCCATGAACGTCACATTACAACCAGTGTAGTTGCCGTCTGGGATGATCTTCCAGCCGGCGATGTGCAGATCCGCGCGCACAACTTTGGGCTCCTTGGACGGACACAGCGTCAGGTCTTCAATGCTCTGCGCCACGATGACGATCGTGCCGTTGGCCAGCACGCGCCAGTGCACGAGATTGCAGAAGTCCCGTCCGGACACGACAAACACCGGTTTGTACTCGAGATAGTCGACCACGGTCTGCGCGTCCAGCGTCTTGAGCCGCCGGCCCTGCGCGAGCTGCGGGTCGTACGCCTTCTTGCGCTCCACGTCGAGAACCAGCTCCCAGATCGCGCGCGGGTGGAGCGGCACGTGGCCCTGACCCATGGCCGCCGTGAGCGAGCCGTCAATCTTGGTGAACGCCTTGATGCCGTGCTTCTCCGAGTGGAAGTTCCACGACGGGTCGTCAATCTCCACGTCCATCCGAGCGATCGCCTTGTTGATCATCTCGCGGTACTTGTCCGGCACGGCCGGCAGCCCTTCTTGCGGGATCGCGAGCGAGCCGCGCAGCGACGTCGCGTCCTCGTCGTCCGTGGCCTCGGCATCCGTGGACGCCGACCCGTTGGTTGAGCGCACGTCGTGGTCCTGGTCCTGGTCGTGGTCCTCGAGCTCGGCCGTCGAGATGTTGAACACCGTGCGGTTGGTCACGCGCGGCAGCTGCTCCGGGTGCTTGTGGTCGTACTCGTCGTCCTCCAGCGCGCGCCGCAGCCCGTCAATCACAAATGCCTGCTTGACGAACATCTTGGTCTGCAGCGCCGCCGGGATGCCACCTTTGACGTCGGCCTTGACGATGTACTGCGTGTACGCGCCCGTATAGTCGGTGTTGGGCGTGATCAAAAACCCGCCCATGACCGTGCGCGCGCGCACAACGTCCTTTCGAGGGCGGTACTTACTGTCCTCTTTGAGCGAGGTGGCGACCAGCAAAATGGCGCCGCTGTGGAGCACGCGCCAGTGGGTCACGTGGACAAAGTCGCGCGCCGACGCCGGGAACACGGCCTTGTAGGTGAGGTGGTCCACGAACGTGTGGTCGTCGTACACATGCGGGCGGCTCGTCGCTAGAAGCTGCGGGTCAAACGTGTGGCGGCGCGTCAGGTCGAGCAGTAGCTTGACGATCAGGTACGGATGGTGATTGATGAAGCCGACGCCTTTGCACGATCCCATGCGCGAGGCCGCGCGCACATAGACCTTGCAGTCGCGCTGCTCGGCCTGCAGCTTCCAGCCCTCGGCGTCATCGCGCGCCTGCTCCATGAACTCGCACATGAGCGCCTCGAGGTCGCTCTTGTGCTCGTCCGGCAGCTCGGCGTCGTCCGTGGCGATCACAAACAGGTCCGACTCGTCCACCGTGAAGCTCGACATGGACAGCGCCGGCGTCGGCTCCGGCTCGGGCAGCGTCGGGATCGAGTCGATCGAGTCGGAGCGACCGGGCGGCGCCTGCGCGAACGCGGGCTGCGCGCCGTCGCGCAGCGCCTCGACCCAGTCCTCGGTGCGGCTCTGTAGCGTGGCAGCCAGGTCGTACACCTTCCTGGTCTTGGGGTGCGTCACGCGGAAGCTGTAGTACTTTTTGTCGCGCGTGAGCTTTACCGAGCAGCCCGTGAGCACGACGATGCCCTGCGGCACGGTGTCGCCCTCGCGCTTGTAATAGTAGAGCACCGAGCCTTCCAGCGAGAAGAAGCGCGTCTTCCACGACCGCGCGAGCCCCGTCTTCTTGTACAGGTGGCCCGACTTGCGCGGCGGGTGGTAGCCGGCGGCGGCGGCGGCGCTGGAGGACCCCGAGCTTGCGCTCGCGTCGTACGAGGCCATGGCTGTGTGCTGTGCGCGTAGTGTCGTCTAATGGCGAATGGGGAGCAGCTACACACACGGAATACAGTTCTCGTTTATGTTGGGCGGACGCGAGCGGACGGCCGTCCACTCGAAATCTGAACTGTACTGTAGAACCGTTCTGGGAACAGAGGGCCCGTCGCTTGCAGGGGGAGGGTTTTTGACTGTCGACGCAGTGGGATCTGCCGTCATCACCATGGCTTGTGGCGCTGATGGTCTCTGTCGAAAAATAAAAACGCACACACCCATGAAATCGCAGAACAAAAACACATCAACGCCATCTGATCGGATACAGCATGTTGGCGATCCGGTTCGACATTTTTTTCCACCAGAAACAGGATTCCGAAAATTGGATATCGGATATTCTCTGAATGTTGACAGCAACACAAAACATGATGTGGACTCTTTCAGTTGTTTCTGAAGATATTTGATTTGAGAGAGAATGTCACTGGATAATCACTTGAGAGACCACTAACTTAGCAACAACATCACTATCTACAGGTACTGAACATCTCCTGACTCTGGGTGGACGTCCGCCTGCCCTATCCCTGATAATCGTCGGGTTTCAATTTTGGTCCCACGCCAGAGCCACCATTTTGATGAGGGCGCGTCATGCGTTCACGTCGGCATCATCGACCAGCGAGGGAAAATTTTGCTTCGCGCTTCGATTGCTCACAAGATGATGTGGCCACCAAAAAGACATGGAAAAAAACGCCGATGCTTGTCCATCAGTCAAGAATCTTGACCACTAGATGTGACGGACGGCATGGCCCTCTGCTCAGCTAGTGGAACAATATCCCATGGAACAGTTCAGCAAGGGACATTGCGAAGAGCTCGTCGCTTTGCTGTGGGATGCGGCAAATGGAAGACGCGACGAATGCATCCATCTTCGCTTTCGAAGGTTGAACTTGCCTGACACTTGAACTCTTCCTACTCTCACGACGGGACCATGGAGCACAGTCCACGTTCTGGTTCTCTAAAGCGTAGAGAATGCGAAGTGGAAGCAAATGGTGTTTATATAGTTGTTGATCGAAGCTAAGGAACATTTGAATGCACGTGTCAGCCTAATCAGTCAAAATCAAGATGATAGAGCTAGCGACGCTGGGTCTCCTACGGTCTGAATCCAAGGCATACGCAGACGATAGATCTATGCGGCCTCGCTAGTGGCGGCGGCAGTTTCCTTCTCCGTGCCCGTGTTGGTGAGTTTGCCAAGCGCGTCGAAGCGCGCAAGGTTCTTGTCCTTTTTGAGCACTTTCGTGAGCTCAGAGATGAGGAACGGTTGGTCGCCGGCGGCCTTGCCCGCCACTCGCGACGGGATTGAGCCCTTGAGGTCGGTCTTGATCATGTAGGTCACCTCGCAACCCTTGTAGTCGGCGTCTGGTACAATGCGCCAGCCAGCAATGTGCACGTGGCCGCGCACGACCTTGTCGTTGACGGGGCACAGCTCGTGGTCTTCAATGCTCTCGGCGACCACGATGATCGTGTCGTTGGGCAGCACGCGCCAGTGAATCACCGTGAGAAAGTCACGGCCGGAGACGAACAGCATGCCGCTGTACTCGAGGTGATCGATCATGGTCTGCGCGTCCAACTGCTTGAGGCGCTTGCCCTGCTTGAGCTGCGCGTCGTACGCCTTGCGGCCATCGACGTCCATGATGCATGCGTGCACGGCGCGCGGGTTGAGCGGCACGTGGCCCACGCCCTTGGCGGCTGTGAGGTTGTCCTCGATACGCGTGTGGCCCTTGACGCCGTTCTTCTCCGAGTGGAAGTTCCACGAGGACTCGTCGTCCATATCCGCGAGCATGCGGTCGATTTGCTTCTCCAGCGACGCGCGGTACTTGGCGTCGATAACGGGGACGCCCACAGAGCTGGCCATCGTGGAGGTAGGTAGGTTTACGGAGCGGTGGTGGAGGTGGTTGGGCTCGTTTTGAGAGGAATGTGGAATGAAGAGAACGAAGCGAAGCGGCCCCTTGGGCCTTCTGCCCTGTCATATGAGAACAGTGGACTACTCGGCCCGCTGGTGGATGCTGGGACAGGCTATGGTCACGGAACTTTTTCGCGGTACAGCGAGATGCCTAGCCAACAGCCATGATCCACGAGATACAGATCGCATCGAATCTGACCAAATATGTTGTAATATGGAAGGACAACCGAGCAGAAAATTATCCAGGTGTCCCTGTAACGCAGCAAATATGCGTTCTTGAAGGTATATCCATACAGCCGCATCTCTGGTCAGGTTTCGATTACTCACTGGTTACGATTTTCGGTTATTGAACTTCCTGAATACGAACTTAGTGACGCATGTCGCAGGTGCTGCACACTCTGCACTCACTAAGTCCGCATTGATCTTCTCCCTTCCTTCCTCACCACAGTCAACGTGAAGTGCTGCAGCCTGTCCTCCCGACCATGCCGACGCTCTCCGGCATCGGCGCGTTCTGCGGGCGCTACCCATGGCACGTCTCGTTCATCGCACTCGCCACCAGCGCGCTGCTCTGCCTTGGTCTGCAGAGCGTGCGCGTGCAGACGGATCCGCAGGAGCTGTGGGTGGCGCCGTCGTCGGTCGCGGCGCGCGAGCAGCGCAACTTCAATGAGCTCTTCGGACCGTTCTTCCGCGTGCAACAGCTCATCTTCTACGTGGACAGCGACGCCCATGTCTCTACCAATACCAACCGTCAGCATCATCACTGGGCAGCGGCTTCGAATGCCGTTTGTGTGGGCGCGGGGAACGGATCGACGGCGCCTGTGGACGATCTGATCGACCGCAAGTATCTGCTCAAGCTCGCGGATGTGGAGATCGCCATGCGCAGCGCCACAGTGGACGTGGGCAACCACACGTATTCGCTTGAGGACTTTTGCTACCGACCGATCAAGGGCAAGGGCTGCTTGGTGACCAGTCCATTCCAGTACTGGCTTGCGAACCGCACGCTGCTGGAAAGTGATCCCGATATCAAGCTCACGACCGCATGCCAAACCACCGAGCCAGCGCTCAAAGACAGAGCGCCATGCATGGACCAGAATGGCGTGCCCGTGATGCGCAACGTCGTGTTTGGCGGGATCTCCAGCGACGCGTGCCACGAGAATCCAGATCCGTGCGGCGAGTCGACGCGCAAGGCCAAGGCGCTGGTCACCACCTTCTTGCTGCAAAACCATCCAGAGAACGCCACGTACACAGCAGCTGTGGAGGAGTGGGAGCGTCAAGTCTTTATCGGCTTGGGCGAGCAGGCAGCGGACCAGTTGCGGAATGATACCAGCGCCGATGGCATGCAGTTGACCTACATGGCGCAGCGCTCCGTGGCGGACTCGCTGAAAGTCCAGACCAGCCAGAACGCGTTCATCGTCGTGGTCAGCTATCTGGTGATGTTTTTGTACGTATCACTTTCGCTCGGCAAGTTCACGCATCCAGTGTACTCCCGCTTTGGACTGGGCCTTACCGGTATCGTGATAGTGCTGCTCTCACTGGGCATCTCGCTGGGCGTCTGCAGCGCGCTGTTGCAGCTGGAAGTCACGATGATCACGCTCGAAGTCGTGCCGTTCCTCATCCTCGCCATCGGAGTGGACAACATGTTTATCCTCACCAACGAATTCGACCGGATCGCCGAGCTGCGCGGGATTTTGTCGTTCAGTCCGAATTCGTCGCGTCGACGCGCGGACGACAACGCCACGCTGAGCAAGATCATGGGCGAGACCATGACCAACGTTGGCCCGTCGATCACAGTCGCGGCAATCTCCGAGTGTCTGGCGTTTCTGGTGGGCACCCTGACGGGGATTCCGGCGCTCACAACGTTTTGCATCGTTGCTGCCGTCGCGGTGCTGGCGGACTACGTGCTCCAGCTCACGTGGTTTGCTGCCGCACTGGTGCTCGACACGCGCCGCGTGCGAGCGCGTCGCTACGATTTGTTCCCGTTAGCCCGCCAAGCGGTTTCACTCAATCCGGACAAGTACCAGCAGGCCAATCTGCCGCAATCGCCCAGTGGCCGCATGGATGAACGAGGTGGAGTGATCAAGTCGTTCATCGTCAAAACCTACTCGCCATTCATCACGCAGCGGAAGACCAAGCTTGTGGTCTTGCTCGCCTGGTTCACGTTTGTATTGCTGAGCATCGTCGGCTCTCGGAGTATCCCGCTCGGTCTGGAGCAAGAATTGGCTGTTCCGACCGACTTTTACTTGCACGAGTATTTCCGCGTGCAGACAAAGTTGGGCGAGGCCGGCCCACCGGCGTACCTCGTGCTTGGCGACGGCATTGACTACACCAACGCAACGGTGCATGTACAAGTAAACCAGCTCATTGATGATTTCTCAAGCATTCGCCAGTACATCCAGCTGCCTGTTTACTCGTGGCTCCAGACATTCAACCAGTGGCGTCAAATGCGGTACTTTCTAGACGACAAGATCAAGGAAGGTCTGTGCGACTGTCCGGCGCAGCCGTTGGACCCGTTTCCGTACGAAGTGGTCAAGACGCCAGCGTATCTCAGTGCAAACGTCACGCCGAATGCTCTGTTTTACCCGCTCGTGAAGAATTTTTCCCAGATCTCGATCGACTCGCAGTGCTGTCAGAACTTTGGATTGTGCGGCGCCCAGTACGAAGGTGATCTCGTGTTCAAGACGGATCCGCACTCGCAGGCGCCGACTGGGATCCGCGGCTCTCGCATGCGGTTCCAGGCCAACGCACTTAAGAACCAGTCGATGTTTGTCAACTCGTACTACTACATGCACGACCTTACGCGCAAGTGGCAGACCAAATTCGACGGCGCGGAGGTGTTTCCGTACACTTTATTCTTCGTGTTTGAAGAGCAGTACACGTACATCCAAGGCATCGCGCTGCAGAGCATCTTGCTGGCGCTGCTGGTCGTGTTCGTCTGCGTATTTCTACTCATGGACAAGAACCTGCGGCTGAGCGTGATCGTGATCGTGTGCGTGCTGTCGATGACGCTCACGCTGCTCGGGTTTCTGTTCCTGTGGAACTCGCTGTCGTCCATCGAAACCTCCATGAACGCAGTCACGGTCGTGAACCTGCTCGCGTGCGTTGGCCTGGGCGTCGAGTTTTGCGTTCACATGACCCACCAGTTTGCGTTCTCGCGCCAGAACCGACTCGGCATCACGGGCGACGACCACACCAAGCACGCGCTCGCGAGCGTTGGCGCCTCAATCGTGTCGGGCATCACACTGACCAAGTTTTGCGGTATTGGGGTGTTGGCGTTCGCCCCTTCTATGCTCTTTCGCGTGTACTTCTTCCGCATGTACCTGGGGATTGTGCTGCTGGGCTTTTTCCACGGCATGGTGCTACTGCCCGTGCTGCTGAGTTTGTTTGGCCAGGAGGCGGCGTACCCGAACGATTTCAGTACGTTTCTTCTGTCCGAGGAGCAGGACGAGCTGGATGAGCTCGACAGTGCCACGTACAAAGAGTACTAGCAGACACTAAATACGACTTGTCCATTTGGTTCTCAACGTATCATTTCTGTTGGTTTTCATTTTATTCGTCCTGCTTTGATGGCGTCTGGGTGCCGTACCGCGCCACTTCGGCGTCGTTGCGACCAAAACCTTTGAGGCGTAACTCAGTGTTCTGATACGCGAGCATGACGCCGGCCACGGTGCCGATCACGCCAGTGAACCACATACCACGCAGCGCCAAGCGGTGATCGATCTGGCGGCCTAAGCGCATTAAAATTAAAAAATATGTTAGTATACCAACAATCCAACGGCAGAGATGAGGACTACCAACACACCCATGAAGTATCCAGCCGGAAAGCACACCGCGCTAAGCACAGCAGTCTGTGCGTAGTCACGCAGACTGATGCTTTCGTTGATCTGCTCAAAGGTTGGCTCTGCGATCACCACGGGGAAACGCGGTACGCGTGGGTCGCGCACGACGGGCGGCACACGCTCCGGTTCGGAGGGCAGCACCATGGTGGTTGGCGACAATTGCTGATTGATGTGGAAAGTTGGCGCAGCTGTACTTGGACAGGTGAATTTGGTTCCCGTAAATTCTTGTAAATTTGTGAAAATTAGGGTTTGAGGGGTCGGAGAAGGTAAAAACCGTGATCTCAGAATGGTGGTCGTTTGTTCGAGGATGAGCCCCTGCTTTTGTGACACTCCGTTCTTTGTCCTCGTTGAACTCATCCAAACACAACAACTGACCAAAACTTAAAGAGCGAAGACAACGAGCAACCAGCGCGGGCAGACCGAAAAAAAGGGGTCGAGACCAACGTGCCTCCAGCACACCAACACACCAACACGCCAATAAAACAAATTCCCTCGATGACTGTCGTGTCTTCCACGCCGACGCCGCCGGTCCCGCGTTCGCCCCTCGGCCAGGAAGACGCGCTCTACGCCGTCAAGCGCGCGCATTTCCTGGGCAAACCGGTCACCTACATCTGCCAGAACATCAACGGCCCGTGCCCGCTGCTCGCGATCTCCAACCTGCTGCTGCTGCGCGGCCACATCACCGTCGACGCGCACGTCCGCAACGGCGTCATCGCGGCCTCAGGCCTCATCATGCTCGTGCGCAAGCGGCTCGTGGATGCCAACCCGCCACTGCCCGAGAGCAACGAGCTCGGCCGCCTCACGCAGCAGAAGACGATCGAAGACGTGAACCAACTCATGCCCAGCCTCCTTGTTGGGTTGGATGTGAACATTCGGTTCCACAGGTGAGAACACCAACAAAAGTTGGGAGATGGAACAAAAAAAACTCATGCAGAACTAAATTGGTGTGTGGTGTGGCAGCATCACCGATTTCGAGTATACGGTGGCCTGCGCCGTGTTCGACATGCTGGACATCGCACTGGTCCATGGCTGGCTTCTGGATGTCCAGGACGAGCGCGCGCTCAAAGTGATCCAGAACAAATCGTACAACGAGCTCATCGAGCGGCTCGTGGACTACCGGGGAGTCATGATGACCGAGCACGCCGCGACCACCGAAGAAGACAAGCCCGCAGAGCCTTGTTCATCAACATCCACAGAACTGTTCCCTGATGCATCTGCGGAACCGATCTCTGGCACGGCCGCAGAACAGTTCCCGGCGATGGAGCTAGACGACGACGTAGCAAAAGATCTCGACATCTCCAAGCTCTCGATCGACGTCAAGTTCGTCGAGGACTCGGCGTCAGGGTGGTCGGCTCAGTCGCCCCTCAGGTCGCCGGCGCCCAAGAGTCCGTCGCAGAAGACGGTGGAAGTGATCAAGCGCGAGCGCCAGCTGAGCGATACGGACGCGGCCGACACGGCGACAGCGTTGCTGGAGGAAGGACCCGTGCTGGAAGAGTTTTTCGAGACCTCGGCCAGCCAGCTGACGTATTACGGGCTCGTCAAGCTCCACGAGGATCTGCGCGAACGCCAGCTCGCCGTGTTTTTCCGGAACAACCATTTCGGAACACTTTTCAAGGTACGGGAATTGTTGGGGTGATTTGTTCAGACGATTTGATTGATGAGAATAATTTTGTTGACGGTGGGGGTTGGGAATGAATATGTAGCACGATGGCGCGCTGTATCTGCTAGTGACCGACGCTGGGTACCTGGACGAGCCGACCGTGGTGTGGGAGAGACTCAACGAGATTGACGGCGACTCGGAGTACTTTGACGAAAACTTTCGCCCACTCAATGCCTCGGAGACCCGTCAGCAAACGCTTCTGCAGCAGCAAGAAGAGGCCAGGCGTCGGGTGCTAGATGCGCCCGCGAACCCCACGGACGACGCCACTGTGGAAAGAGGCTCGGCTCCGGTTTCGGAGGCCAACACGGAGGAGGACCGTACCACGTCGCAGGATGAGCTCAGCTCGGAGCAAGACCCGGACTATCTCCTCGCGCTCAAGCTTCAGCAAGAGGAGGAAGCACTGGCCACGCGCCGTGCCCAGTCGCAGCCGCAGCCGCCAGCGAGAGCATCGGGCACCAATATGAACGTGCCCGTCTCGCCCATCCAGTATAGTAGTGGTCGAGAGCCCTCGGAAGGCTACGACTCGCAGCCGCCATCACAGGGGCCAAACAACAGCAGCGAAGGTGACGCTTACATGGTTAATGCGAACGGAGACCTCGTCTTGTCGGACGCCGAACTTCAAGCCCAGCAGGAGGCGGCTCTATACTACCAACAGCAACGAGAACTGCAGCAGACTTGTGCGCCTGGTCAAGGCCAGGGGTACTGCGCACCCCAGCAAACAGTCGGCTCGCTACGGCAGGAATACGCACAGCGCCAGCCCAACTACCAGCCCAACCGCGCAGCTGCACCGGCAAAAGGTGATGCTCGTCGCCAGAACAACGACTGCCGTCTCATGTAAATCAGAGATCCAACTCAGAGGCGTTATTTGACAGAACAAAATTATAATGCAATCGGCTCGATCTTCCAGTTGGAAAGAGCCTCATGGATGTAGTGTTTTGTGTGCGTGTCTACAATGGGGGGGGGGGGGGGGGGGGGGGGGGGGGGGGGGGGGGGGGGGGGGGGGGGGGGGGGGGGGGGGGGGGGGGGGGGGG
>JAADWZ010000402.1:0-28846 GCA_023336445.1 Pythium dissimile | reverse complement strand
GACTACAAGAACTACGGTGGATACGATGGCTACGGCTACAACTCGTACGCGCCGAGCCACTACGGCGTCTACTGATGAGGGCTGGTTGAGTCTCCATCTGTTGTGTCTGTCTTCTTTTCTGCTGTTGTTGCGTTTGCAACTCCTTAATGTCGTGACGTAACAACCGTTTCAATGTGTCAAACCCTTTCACCTACCGAACATCTGAACTTTGCTCCAGATTTTTCGTCACTGATGGTGAAGTCTCTACAGGTTGTCTGCGTCTGCCATCCATTCTTTTCGCCTTTGAACGTTCTCCGAACACCCGACACTTCCCCACGCTCTGTCTTCGTCCACACGCGGAACGATGCCGCACTCGTGCAGGCAACACATCTCAGACAAAGCTGTCCGTTGGATCTTTCCATGAACAATCCGCGAAGATTCGATTCTAACCAATCACGTCAAAGTGTCAGATCAATACTGGCCTCTTATTGGTTAATCGATCGGGTCAGACGCACATGGCTACACGATCTTTCTGCGGATTGGGCTCCTGTGCGCTGACACTGTCTGGCCTTTGGTTGTGCAGCGACAGAGATCACAGATTTGTGGATGCTACTTGGACCCTCTTTGTGATCTGGCAAGTCTATCAAGAGCCGCTGATTTTTCGGCGCAAACTGGATTTTGTTTTGCTGGAACCGGATGGTGCAACTACTGGTGGTTTGCGCGTCGGTACCGTAACCACTCGCTGCTGATGCCCCATGTTGATGGTTCTTGAGTGATCCAGGGGAAGGAAGAGAGCCATCTGTCCATCATTGAGCAGCTAGGCTTCTCGAGCGTCTCTCTCACTCTCCGATTGGATTCGCGCCGTCCAGATCAACTCGATCCAAGTGCCCAGTTTCTCTCATGAAGGTTCTCTCGCGCTGCACGTCTGTGCTGCTCGCTGCTTCTGTGGCGTTGTCGTGTATAACTGCATTCAATACCAGCGATCCCAACTCGCCAGTTGGCTTCGTGGTCGCAGAAGATACCAACGCAGAGGCGCGTCCCTTCATCAACGAAGTCGCCGGCGACGCCGCGTCCACCGCATTCATCAAGCAGCCAACACCATCTCCTTCGCTCATGCCAACGCCCGTTTCTTCGGATACCAACTCTACGATTAACTTGAGCAAATCGCAGCAGGGTAATCACATCCAGTATGCGATTCGCGCCGGCACCGTGCCCAGCCAGGGCGTCAACCTCGGCGGCTGGCTGGTTTCGGAGCACTGGATGAACTCGGCCTCCGACATCTGGAAGGGCCTCACCAGCGAACAAGCCGGCTCGGGTGAGCAGACTGCGTTTAGAAACACGCCGCACGATGAAGCGGTCGCGCGGTTCAAGCAGCACCGCGACTCGTTCATCACCGAGGACGAGATCGTGGCCATCGCCAAGACCGGGCTCAACACGGTGCGCGTGCCCGTCGGCTACTGGATCGTGGGCTTTGACAAGCACGACATCAGCGACCAGAAGCAGTGGCAGAACTATGCGCCGGGCGGCCTCGAGTACTTAGACAAGCTGATCCGCCAGTGGGCAAAGAAGCACGATGTCGCGGTGCTCATCAGCATGCACGCGGCCAAAGGGTCGCAGAACGGCGCCGACCACTCGTCGCCCGAACGGCCATCCAAGTCGCTTTGGTCCGACTACCCAGAGAACTTTGACTCGACGCTGGACACGGTTGTGTTTCTCGCCGATCGATACAAGAATGAGGACGCGTTTCTTGGTATTGGCTTGATGAACGAGCCTGGCGGAACCACGGGCAACCAGCAGCTGTACAAGTACTACGAAAGCGCCTACCAGCTCATCCGCAAGGACGCTGGCAACGACTGTATCCTCACCATCGCGCCATTGCTGTGGGAGCAATCCGCCAACTTTATGACCGACCTACTACCCGGTGCGACCAACGTATGGGTTGAGTGGCACCGCTACTTTGTGTGGGGCTACGAGACTGCGAGCGAGGAGCAGCTGCTGGGCCAGTCGATGACCCAGTTCCGCGACGATGTGGACGCCTGGAAGCGCAAGAGCGACAAGAAGATGTTTATCGGCGAGTTCAGCTTCGCGACCGCGGGCAAGTTCCAGGACCGCGCGCGGCTGGCCGAGTTTGGACGCAGCCAGATGAAGGTGATGCGGAACAACGTCAACGGCGGCTGGACGTTCTGGAGCTGGCGCATCTACGGCGACGAGGCGGGCGTGAACCCGTGGTCGCTGCGCAGCCTCGTGCGCGAAGGTATCTTCCCGGCGCTCACGCCCAGCAAGCAGCAGTCGTAGAGCGAATGTGTAAAATGTATGTGCTGCTTTAAATTGCGTACGTAGAAATTGGTACGTGGAGTACATGTTCTACAGTGTAGAGCTACATGAAACCCGCCGCGTTTGTGTACCCATTTATCGGATTTAGCAGGTTTTTGTGGAGCATGAAATCAAATATTCGAGGGTGGAGCAGTTATTTCTAAAGATTAGATGCCCTTTCACTGCCCCAAGATCGTCCGGCAGAAGCTTCGACGGAAATTGCTTGAGCATGGCGCGCGTGCTGGAGGCCGGCGACGACGGCGCATTCGACGTCGACACCGTGACCGCGCGAGTCGCAGAGTTTGATCTGGAGGGATCGGGTGCGGTTCTGCGTAATTTTGTTCTACGCTGAAGTAGCTCTGTAGGAGTATCCTCAGTCTGATTTTGTTCTCGCAGAGACGCTTCGAGAACAGGGCAACACCGCGTTCCAGAGCAAGTCGTACGCTGCAGCTGCGCGCTGCTACACGCAGGCGATCGAGAAGAACCCACACAACCACGTGAGCAATCTGTGTTCTGCTTGTGGGATCGATTCGGTGCACTGATATCCGGTCGATTCCATCAAATTTCAAAAGCTGCTGTTTAGCAATCGCTCGGCGGCGCGGTACCATCTCCAGCAGCTCGAGCTGGCGCTACAAGACGCCGAGCGCTGCGTGGTGCTCGCGCCTCAATGGCCCAAGGCGTTCGCTCGCAAGGCGGCGGCGTGCGAGGCGCTCACGAAATGGCGCGAGGCGCTGGCGGCGTACGAGGCGATCGTCGCGCTGGACGCCGATCCAGCAGAAACCAAGAAGGCGCGGACCAAGATCCAGCAGCTTCAGCGGCGTCTCCAGTCGTCTAGTCGGAAGCACTCAAACGGCCCGGTCCAGAAGGGCTTTCTCCACGAGCCAAAGGCCAAGGCTGCGTCCGGCATTTATGCGGAGAAGGAAGATATTGTTCGGCCGGTGGTGGACGCTTTGAGCGGCGCGACACGGCTGGAAAACGACGACGAGCGCCAATGGCGATACATGCTGAAACGACTCAAAGCGGGCTGCAACAAGCAAGGCATCAACGCCAACGGAGAGAAAGTGGTGCTCGACGACGGCGTGTTCGCCAAGCTGCTGGACCAGCAGGCGTTCCAAAAGCTCATTTACCCGGGTATTCCACGCGACCAACTCCAGCACGCCCCGAAAAACTTGCAAGCGCTGCTGGAGGATCCATGGTACGAAGACGAGCTGCTCACGCTCATGCCCAAGGTGCAAGAGAAGGCGCAGAGCGTGCTCACCAATGTCAAGAAGCGCGGCGCCGCGCAAGGTGAGACCATGGACGCGGCCACGGAGCAGCAGCTCCTGCCGCAGGTGCTGCAAGAGGCGTTCGGCCGCGAGGTGCTGGCTATGGTCCACCGCATCAACTACAAGAAGCACGTGTTGCTCGCCAACGACGCGCGCACGCTCGCGGATCCCAGCGCCGACGAGGCCTCGTGGGACCAGCTGCCAACCAAGTTTCTGGACGAGCTTTTTAGTCATGTACCGTCCAGCGACGGCACCGCTGTGGCTGGTACGGCCGTGCTGGACGAATTCATGGGCAAGGACTGGATCCCGCTCGTCCAGAGCGACGCACTGCGCATGGTGAAGAACGGATTATTGCTGGAGCTCACGCCGGAGATCGCATCCGTCTCGGTCCATACAGGAGCGGAGGCCCAGCGCACTGGACGCATGCGGTTTTTGGAGAAGCCGGATTGCGAGAAAGAGTATCCAGCGCTCGCGGAGCTGCTCGCCAAGCTCCACGCGCTGCCGTTCGAGATCAACGCCAAGCGGCCAGAGAACGCGACGCTGTGCGCACAGTTTGCGCACTGCACAGCGCTCCACCAGCTCCGCCCTGGCGAACAGCAGCGGCTGCGGCTGGACTGCGGACTCGGAGACAAGGACAACGGGTTTAAACTCTCGTGCGTGTACTTTGTGAGCGGCGGTGCCAAGACCGAGCTGCGGCTGAGAACACAATTGGAGCAGGATGCCCGCATCCAGATGATCGCTCCAGTCGCGGATCGACTGGTGATGTTCCAGAGCCAGCGCGTGTTCAACGAGATGTTGACGGTGGCCGACGACGAGTTGGAAGAATTGATCTACCTGGCGTTCTGGATCCACGGCAAAACGCTCCAGTGATAGGATCTGCCGTATTTCATTGTATTCGCTAGGAAAATATGGCAGTCGCGTCCAATGTGACGGCTGCAGGACGCAGCTTCTTGCGTCCAACCAGTTCTTTCGTAGCGACACACCTTGGAACCGTTTCAGGATAGAACATGCCACCATAAACAGTTGAGGTTGACCCCCAGGGTGACGCGGAGCTTGTCGCTTCCGGAACCGAAGCTGACGACACCGCGCCGAGCATCACTGCTCCTAGTTGATTAGTGGTCGAGTCCATCGACGACGAGGACGCACCCCCACCGCCTCCGTCTAACCTTAGCGCTGGAGTGCTCCGGTGCCTGGAGCGAGTCTTGGATAGAACCGGATTGCCTGGGATCGGCAGTCGAAGCGACGGAAGAATCGCGTGTGAGGACATGGCGCGCGTCAGTGAACGCTCGCTCTCGCCGTCACGGCTCCGCTCGTCGGCCTCGAGATCGCTGTTTGCGCCTTCTTCATCTGGGTCCTGGTTCTCGATGTTGTGGACAGCTGGGCCGCGACGCAGCTTCCCATTGGCGAGGGGCTTGGTGGGCAGGTACAGCATCGCGACCGGCGGAGCCAGGTGGTCTCCTCCATGGATGCGCATGGGCCGCGCCGAGAGCGCTGGCAGCTCAAGCTGTTTGGCCACGAGGCTCAGATCCACTGTGGAATGGTGTGTGGACGTCCAGCACGCGCAGCAATACACTGCAAAGCACTTGGAGCACCAGAGTGCGGCCTCCTGCTCGCCCGGACAGGCGCCACACAGCAGTCGCTGAGGAGAACACGAGAATTTGTCAATGCTTTCGGCACTAACGTTCGCCACTTCGCATTCCACATTCTGGTTATCCTCGGGTGCTTGATTGGCGTTGAGATCGCAGCATGCGGAAGGAAGCGCCACCGCCACGGGCTCGACTCGGATACAACTGCCCAGAAAACTGGAAGCATGCGGGTCAGCGACCTGTAATGACTCAGTTTGGTGTTGAGCATCGAGAGACATGGACGCTAGCTAGACTCACGCCAACAACAAAAAACGTACCTGGGTGGGGGGACTCGTGATGGCAGGGTGCGAGGACAGTTGGTGCGTTGGATCGGCACCAACTGCGACGCGTGGCTGCCACGATTGGCGCAGTTGGAGCTTGCGGCGCAGGTTGGCGTCGTGTTGGGCTCGCGCTTTTGACTGAGGAAGCGTTCGCGGGTGGCTCAAGCTCCTCGCGAGTGTTGGTGCCAACAAACCCACACTAACCTTCACATCAGCAGCAGAGCCACCTGTCGGTGGACAGAGCAGATCACGATCAGTTGCACAAGCTACGGTCTCCGATATCTCAACGGCCGACTGGATAATATGGTAACTTGGCAGCGTGGCCGCCGAGGGCGACATTTTGACCAGGGGATTCTGCTTCTGGACGGCGAGAATGCCTTTCTTCCAAAACGGCAGCACCGACAGCTGCTCGCCCAGCTCGCGGAGCCGCCACTGAGACGAGCCGCCACCACCACCACCGTTGTCTATTGTGCGGATAACAAGGCCCTGGACCACAGTGTCCACCGTGTGAAGGTACTCGGCGAGGTCGTGGTCTAACCGGAAGTGGTGCAGCGCCGGCTGGATGGCGTTGTGCACCACAAACTCACAGAAAGACGCGAGATCCACTTCCGCGTCGCGGCGACGTCGAACCGTCGTGCTGGCGCGCCACACGTCGGCCGCGGGCGACGCAGTGAGTGAGATGCCGATGGCCTTGCAGATCTTCATGAGCATCATGCTGCACTCGAAAGGCGGCTTGCACTCGGCCGCAGCTCCCAGCGGACTGTTGCTGGGAGCGGACGCCGCGCCGCGTGGTGGTATGAGGCTCCACACGGTTGAAAAGCGGTCAAACACCATCGCTCTGGTTTCCAGCGAATCCGCGATGTGCAGGCCAAAGAGCCCCTGCGCACGCAGACTGACGGCAGCTCCATTCTTGATCCGCGGCAGCCGCATCATCTTCTCGCTCTCGCTCTCGCTCTCGCTGCCGCTGCCGCTAGCGGCGCCATTGCTGGACTGACGATGGAGGGCAGTCAATTGCGGCTTTTTGGATGGATGATGGTAGGGAGAAGTTCCAGATAGCTCGAGCACGACGCCGTCTGGCGCCGAGAGCTCCATCACCGCCAGTGTGCGCTGTCGTTGGATTTGCCTGGCTGGCTCTTTAGACGAAGAAGGTAGCTGCTTCGCTGTTGACTGCGCCAGCGCGTCGATTCGCTCGATATCGCGACGTAGCGGAGACGGCTCCTGCCTTTGCTCGGCCGCTTGCGACCGATTGTTCTCTCCTTCGTCCACAGCCGCTGCCATGTGGAGCAGTCGATCGGCGTTAAAATCCCCCCAGCCGTCGATATCTATGTCAGCAGCTGGAGTGAGTGTTGCCTGCTTGAGACGAGCTGTTGGCTTCTTGCCACTTCGGCTCCTTGGCATCGTCGCGGGCCGCCGTAGCGCGTCGTCGACGTCGATGTCGCCGTCTTCGTTGGTCTCCCATCCGCCGTCGAACCAGCGCCGGGTATCTGCCGACCGCGACTGCCGACCGCCGCCATCCTCTGCCCTGACGTAACGCGGCATATGCTATGTAGTCGGGCCGCCACTGTGGGGCTTGGTAGCGTCAGACGAGAAGAGTTGTGGCTTTGGTCTGGTCGACCTGTAAATTTAGAAAATATTCAGACCTTCTGCATGGAGAGTCTGCTCACACAAGGCCAAGTGGCATCCACCCAGGCACGGCTGTTTGTCGCCTCGATCTCTCGTCGTCTCGACTTGGATCTCAGCTCGTTGTTCTCCACTCGGAGCGACGATGGCAGCGTTTTCTCCTCGGCGGCGCCCGCAGCTGGCTGCGACGTGTGTGGATGTCCAGTGGATATTCTTGCCGCCTCAGCCGGCGCGTCATGGAGCGACGGTCTCGAATCCACCACCGCGGTCTCCAGTCAGAGTTGCGGACGCACTGGAGAGCTCACGAGCATGTGACGAGCTCCACCAGGAGCAGCTACGACTACGTGCGTTAAAAGAGACGGAGCAGATCCAGGAACACCAAGTGCTCTACGACCTCATGGGTGAAACCCAACGGCAGGCGATGCTGAACAAAGTCATGGCGGATATGGAGGCCATGACGTTCTCGGTCGAGCCTTGCATCGCGAGTCAGCGAGTACCGCGTGAAGGAGCTAAAGCGCCTCTGCCAGGGCCAGGATCGCGACGGCCGACCAAGATGCCGACCAAGCCCAGGCCAGCTGGCGTTGATCTGCTCCTACAGGGGAGACTGTCAGCGCAGAGGCGAGAGCAGGACATCGACACCATGTGGTCATGTGCTTCCGTCCCCGACGGTGGTGCCGACGACGGGGGAGATTTAAGTGACGAGGACGGTGGCATCGCAATGGATGATATTCCGGAGCTGCAAATGATTCGAGAACGCCATCGACTTCGCCTTGCGGGCAAGCTGCCTGCAGATGCGGAGCGACACTGCGAGCTGAACATTCGGTGGCAGAAGACAAACCAGGCACAGCTGGCGATTGATCTGCCACGTGCTCTGGTACGCGGCCACGAAGACTGCGGCGATTGCGAGCATGACACGACCCACCAAGATCAGCCATGTGATCTGTTCCCTGTGTCGGAAGAATTCGAGCGCGAGCGACGTAGCAGACAGCGCACGACTGTCAAAGCATATCCAATTCAAGCGTCAGATCGACTGGCTGTGCATACATGTCAACGGTCTATAGAGATTCAGAGCCCACGAGCGAGCCGACGAGTCAGGCACGAGCACTACGGATCCTGGTATGTTCCGCGCAACGAGTGGTGGCAACTCCACCAGACCAAGCAGGACCAGCCGCGTTCCGTCGTGCGCCACGTGTGTGAGCTTGAGAGCCCAAACCAACGACCAGGTAAAGAGCCCATGGTTCGCCAATCGACGCATCCGTCCGACTGGCCCAGTCTGCTGAGAACTCCGTCGCCTGTCTCGTACTCGCCACGTCCATCAGCGATCATCCGCCCCTCCATCAGTTGCCAGCCAAGTGCGCCCTCGTATTCGACTCGATCCCCGCGCAATTTGTCGCTTTGTCCGCCACCGACATCCAGCTGCGTGAGCCCGCGAGGGCGCACCAACAGCGGCCTTGGCTCGCCCCGTGTGAGCAGCGTCCCACCCGCGGCACTGGCCCCCGATGCCATCGCGCTACGCGCTGCGGTGTTGCAGAACGAGATCCCGCAGGCGTTCATTGCGCGCGAGTACCGCAACTATCTGATCGCAAAAGGCGCGCGCGTGCCGTCGTATCTCAATCACGACGGATAGATAGTTAGATAGCATCCAAAGCTGTAATAAGAGTCGGGCTTGCGGCGAAATAGCTACATTCTCTCGCACGTACTGTACTATACCATTTTAGAAGGTCGCATTGTGAACCACAGCCGAATCGAAGGGAATGGGGTTTTTTTCCCCTGGATATTGACCACGTTGACAAATCAACGATGACGACACGACGTGCTGAATGCGCTCACGGACAGTGAGCAGCAGTTCATACAGACGCACAATTGGACTGTCTGCGTCTGCATGTCAGCCTCTCGCTCGTGCACGCACAGCGCACCAAGCTCCATCTCGTCCGCGAGCACGGAAAGACCGCCGACCGGACGAACGCGACGACCTGTCAAGATTCTCGCCAGTTGGCACGAGTTGCTGGCTTGTGGGCACATTCGGTCAGTGACAGTGTTCCAGACAGACCGTGCAGTGTTCTAATGTGCGGTATTTGCTGCGGCAGTGGCCTGGCGCCGCGGTGGCGATAGACGGGAGGCGGGCATGTCGAAGTGACAAGCATGCTGCTGTCCACGCCAGTCTGCACATGGTGATGCCCTAGCGGCTGGATCTGTTCCAGCGTGACGCTCTGGCCAAAGCACGACGATCTTTTGCTCGGCACGCGAATCCGTGTAGTTCTCTACACATAGTGATTGCCTGTTGACGTGGACGGCGACTTCCTCCATGGGCCGAGCGAGCCAAAGATTCGTCCAAAGCTGGACGCCAATCGAGTCCCCGAGCTAGTCATTTGAGCGTGGGAACTGGGAGATGGTGGCGATCCAATGCCACCAAGTGGCGTTGTTTGAACTGGGGTGAGATGGAGTTCCGCGTCCGGTGGGGAGAGAAGACGCTGCCGTTGAGGAGCTGGGAACGATCTGCACCTGTATTCACGGGCTGCTTGACGATCTGAGCACGGCTCAGTGCGACATGGTCACGCAGCGTGCTGACGGCGAATCGTACGTGGACGCATTCGATGGCGTGTTGCTGGTCTGTGAGGCAGGCACGACAGCATTGGATGATGGTAGAGCTCGGAGAGGGCTACGAGGTCCCGCTGCGTGTTGTTCAGTGCGCACGCCTATACCTGCAACTGCTAGCGGACATTGAGCACTCACTGCGCGCGTTTGCACATTACGAAAGAAAACACAGAATTTTGATTGATCGACCACAGTTAGACAAACTGAATAAATTAGAATAAAAATGATTGCCGACGAAAGTCGGCGTTTCCTAGACTAGTAAATTGGAGAGGAGCGTTTGGCCGGCTGCCTCTTCCTTGCTGGAGACGAAGCCTCGTGCCATCGCTATGATTTCCTAACTTTGCTGCTTGCCTTTTCTTCTTTGTTGTTCCGTTTCTTCGCTCTACCAGTGCTCGCGATGGCACTCCATGCACAGAAACAGCGTCAGTGACTTCTTGCCAAATTCGCACGGGAACTGGATACGGCGCAGCTCGATCCAGTGCTGGATCAAGTATTTCTTGAACTTGGTCAACACGTTGTGGAAAAACTCAAAGAGGTTGAGGAAAATGTTCCCGGGCGGCATGTTCACGTAGAGTTTGTTCTGGATGCTGCGCAGAAAATCCGCGAACTCTTTGATGGTCGCCTCCTGGATGTCTTCATCGGCAATGAACGCCACGAGGTACCGCACAAACGACTCCACCAGCTGCCACGAAATGCCCAGACGGTTCTTGACGAGCCCTTGGATGTACCGCAGCGCGAACGGCACCGAGTGGAGCATTTCGCCTACGCGTCGGAACGTAAACGAGCGCGCGAGGTCGTAGTACTGGAACATTTCTTCGAGATAGTTGACCATCACGGCGTGAAGGTTGGCTGCCGACAGGTACTCGCGGTCCTGCATTGCCTGCGGCTGTACGCTGCCAAGAGAATTGTTTCGCGGCAACCCGTGCGGCGTGTGAGGCCCTGCGGTGGACGCGAACGAGATCGTCGAGTTGGTGGAACTTTCTCCACTTTGTGGCGGTGTATAGGGATACAGCACGTGGTGAGGCGATGGCGACACCATGGCGCCGGACGTCTCGAGAACCGACGCGTAGTACCGGTTCTTGGCGCCCTGTGGCGAGCCGTCCCAGCCCAGGGGCGCGACAGGCGAGTATTCGCTCGCCATCGGGTGGCGGTCGTCGTCCATGGTGTCGTACGGGGTGGCGTACTGCGGCATGTCGCGCGGCAAGAGCACCGGCTCGCCATCGTCTTCGTAGAACTCGTTTGCACGCTGCTCGAGCTGCTGCTGCAGCTGGAATCGCTCAAGGTGTTGGCGCATGATCGTGGCCTCGTACTGCACTTGCTGGAGCTGCTGCTGGCTGATGCTCAACCCCGTGGTGGACGCCAACGTTGGATCATGGAGCGGCGCCAACTTTTTAAACGCGAGCCCGCTGAGGTCGTTGGCCGAGGCCGAGCTATCGAGACCGCACTTGGAGATCGTTCGCTTGAGCGTCTTGGGTCGGGAAGCTGTGGAGACACCGCCGCCACCAGTGAGCGGCGGACGCAGCGTCATGTTGGGCCGTCGAGAGTCCATGGTAGCGTTGGTGCTGGCGAGGAATCTTCTAATGTGTGACGCGCACGACGCAAGCAGTCGGCTTTTCCGTTTTCTTCCACTTCTTCGTGTTGGAATGTTTTTTGTTCTCGTCACTGAACAAAATAGCTGAGGCTCTCTGACAGTACGCGGGTGCACTCGCTTTCGTTGATCGCGTAGCTACACGGTACGGGACTGCTGTGGAAGAGCGGATCCAACAAGCGTCTGGTTGCCTGCGGCGTTTTCGATTCTCCCTGGTTGCCAAGCGCTGCGTCGGGTCACTGCGAGTGAGATGGACGATGCACAGGGAGCAATGTGTGTGCAGTGCAGGCGCTTTCCAACTGGGCGAGGTGGGGTTTGTGGGTGAGGGAGGATCCACACACGTGTCCCGAAGAACAAAAAACGAAAAATGGAGCTTTCCTTTGTTCTCCTCTCCACGCAAGTGTTCTTCGTTTTCTTCCTCTTTGACCGCACCAGCCACTTCGTGTTGTGGACCGACTGTACAGACTGAGCTGTACTGTACCCTCCAGCACCTGCACGAGCCGTCACACTAGGATTACGCTATGCGAACCGGCCTGGCCTTTTCCCGGGTCGCAGACTGTGGGACACGCTGTTCCCTTGTTCGTTGCCCCTCCGACTTGGAAGCCAAGATCGCACAGCTGGGCCTGCACACACGAGATTTCACCGAAGAGCTGGATGTGGGGAGTCGCGCAAACAGCCAGCGCGGTTAGCAGTTTACTGTTCCCGACAGCAGCAGTACAGTGCTGTAGTCGAGAGCGGTCGTCCTCGTGGCGGTTGGACGGGGGCAGCAGGTGACTGGAGGCAATAGCTTGAGATTCGATGGAGTGTGGCGCGCGCAGCTCGCCCAATCGTTGGGGATCGCGTCGTCAGTGCTGGCGAGCGACGTATGTACACGCACGCACAAAGGTTTCCAACAGATGCAACGGGGTCCGTTTCTTGGGATTGCTGTGAGTGAGCAAAAATAAATGCAGAAAACTAGCGGACTCAGACCCAGAAATCCCTGGGTTGTTTCGTCCGAAGGGTGAAGAGCGCAGTCCCAAGCGACGCATCATCAGCTGCGAGAAAAGAAATCGAACCCTGTGGTGGAAAAGAACGAAGGCTCATCCACAATACAGTACATTTTGAAAATCGCTGCAAACTCCACTCTGAATGATGCGATGAACAAAATGATTGACGAGGTTCAGTTCAGTGGCATGATACGCAGCGGTATGCATATTTCGAGGGCTGGTCCTTCGATGATCTTTGACTAGAAATTAAAATTTCTCAACTGGAAAGGACACTACCCACACTATTTTCCACACACCAGACGACGCTGACCTGACTCTGGAAATCCACACACCAGACTAAACCGATTTAACTGTGGAGTCCAGTGACTGCCGTTCAGCCTGGACCTGAATGGTGCGGAACCATTTTCGGCACACTGGACCTGAGCCGAGAATGAATGGAACGACGAGGAGGCAGGTGTTGGAAGATGGCGACAGATGGTCTGTGCGTAAGGTGGCGTCAATCATGTTGAACCTCGGCGATGGCTCAGCGCGCAGAGCAGGTGCGTCAGCACTCTCCTCTCCGTCTCGACTTTGGTGACGAGAGGTTTCTATTGTTGTTGTGTGTGCTTATCCAGCGAGATTGAATCCAAAGAACTGAAGCAAACTCCGATTCAAATCATTCGATTTTTTTCTCGGTTGACATTCGAAGAATTCGGCGCGCCGCATCCACGAATCTGGACGTTACGACCTGGTCCGGTGGATGCGAGCATCTCGTTGAGAAGTGCGCATGTCGCGTTGAAAATGGAATGGCTCTGTGCTACGATATGCTAGAAATGAATTATTGAGAATCGCCAATCTTAATCACCGAGATCAAACATTAGCACACCGTGCGCTTCGTTCACAGCAGCCCCCGCTTTCTGAGACGCACACAACCGTACTGAAGTAAATCCGCGTTTGACTTATCGCATTCCTAATACTGAGTGCAACATCTGGAGCTCTTGAAGAGTGAATTCAGGTTCAAGAATCTTGCAGCGAGACTCTTTGCAGCTGACCGCAATTGTGTACTGTACATTTGAACTAACATTCTGAAGTACAATTCCAAGAAGCGCCAGTAGGAAAGATTATGGAATTCTCGTCCAGTACAGTAGACCGCGTGATTCATACTGGACTGTTTGAAGTCCACAGATGCTCTGGGAGATCAGAACCTGGATATGCAGCTCATTAGAATTTTCGAACGTCTGAAGTTTGTTCCTGGGAAGCCAATCAATCCAGTTCACTGATCAAGTTTCGCTCGTGCAAAGATAAGCAAATATCGCATTGGGCTCAGAATTGCATTGTGCGACCAACAAAAGCACATTTTTGTTTGGTTTTTTTCGGTCTATGTTTTGAACTCATCGGGAGTTTCAACGTGAACAACACCTTCCTGACAGCTTTCAAGTCCACTACTGCAGTATTATTATTGGGTAGTATAGTACACTCGCCACTTGTCTCCTCTCCACTTCACGGATCCTGGATTCACAGTCAGGCTGCATTTCAGCACCCAGATCCGTGACCTGCTTCAAGGAAGTCTTCAGGATATGAATTTTTCCGGCGTCATGCCTCCGCTAAAACCGGCAATTGACTGGTACGGTTTCTCTACTCCGTGGATCCACCATTTCATACCATCATTTTATGGAGTCAAATTAGTTTTCCGATGTCGTAGCTTTCGGAGCTTCAACTTGGACATATCCGAAATGGCTTGGTGTCGTCGTTTAAATCCACCGCGTACTCCAGGTCGAAACGAATTCCACGCAGTGAGCCCATGCGGGCATAGCTTCGCGCAGGTCCCGCATCTCGGGTGTGGTCTTCTCCAAGTGGTGGCCCACGATCCCCATCTCCAGACTCCGGTTCGATTCAGTCTCGAGCCAAAAGTGGAACGCTGCTGGTGGCGTGCCCGTCGCGAACTGCAAGATGTACGTGCCATTCTTGTGGGGCGCTGGACCACTCACACCCTCTCCCATCGACCTACACAAGTAGAATAGCACATGTCAACTCAATACAGCACATGACGAACCCTCATCATGGTTCGCGCACCAAGACGTGAGCTGGGTCGCAGTCGCGTCAATGAAGATCCCCAGATGGGCCGGGCCAGTGAACAGCAAGTGGATCATGCGTCGGTTGGTCGTCGCATCGTACTTGGTTGAGATCACTTGGATATCCGGGATATGCTCGCTCTTGGTGAACACTGGCGGCTTGGCTGGAAGGTACCACGAGTGGCGCTCAGGCAAAAAGTCGCGGATGGGTTTACCAAACGGCATGTCGCCGTAGAGCCCGAGCTTGTCGACCAGTGTCTTCGGAGGTGCGATGAGCGCGGCGTCTTGCCACTGCGTGCGTGCGAGGAACTGTCGCAAAGGCGATAGGCCACGGAAGTCCATGGCGTTCAACCAGAGTCCGGCGTCCTGCGTGGAGACAGATCCGTTCGGGTGGCGCGCTTCGCGTTGGACGTGCTGGACGATCAGCCGCTTAGGGGTGATCTTGGAGTACGGGTTGCTGCAAAATAATCGCAGACCATACACACAGCTAAGCGACGGCCGAACTGCCCAACAGGCGTCTTTGTGGGATGCGTAAAACGTACGCTAGCGTGGAGAGAACAACTGCAATACCCGATACAGCAAGCAGAATATTCCGAAGAGATCGCAGTGTGCGTGGCGAAACGAAACAGAAGAACCGGCTGGAGAACGACGCCATGATCTGAAGACCAAATTCCGATAGTCAATCAAAGGCCCGAGTTAAGTGCTTGAAATGCTGGGAGAACGTACCATGAAACTGAGTGCGAACAGCACGGCCACGACCACGTCCGGTGGGACCACAGTCCCCGATCGCCCGAGAAGCGGGAGAAAGAACATGAACGCCAGCACCAGCACAAAGCCGCTGTGGAGAACAGGAAACACCACGGCGAGGAGGGAGATCAGAACGTACACACTGGACGACCGCAGCTTCACGCGCTGCAGAACGCGACAGATGATTTGGCCGAGCAGCGGAAACAAGATCCAGATCGCCACGGCGTACGACGAAATGATGTTCTGGCTGAGTAAGATGGCCAGCACGACAAGCCACGTTGAGAGCATCGCTTCAAACATGCTTTCTTCCACCCGCCATAGCGTCTCCGAGGTGGCTTTCAGGTCTGAAGACGGAATTTTTCGCGCGAGAAAGGCTGCCAGTCGATCGCACATCGCAGCCAACGTGGGTGCAAGGAATGTGACAGCGCCGAAGAATGGCTGGGTGTACCACGATAGCGGTGCAAACAGCGTCAAGAACACCCCGACGACGAGGCTGGCACCGAGCCCGGCGCCAATACACTGGCACATGAGCTGGAGAGCCGACATGCGTTGGCGGAAAGTTATGGGCGAGCACAGCAAGTACACGAGCGCGAAAATGGCCACGTCCATGCAGAGCCGGAACACGGTCGCTCGGTCCAATGTGACCATAAATTGTCCAGCAACGTCAAAGAAGAGCGTGTTGGAACTGTACGGCGAGGAGGCAATTTTCGCCAGTCGACCCGGTTCGTTGACGAGCCGTTGGACGACGCCGACAATATTGTCGCCCAGGCGCTGGATCGCTCCATGCTGGATGCGCGAGATGTCATCCAGCATCGTGTGGTACACGTAGCCGTTCGCAATGTACGCGATATCCATGCCAGGGATCTCTCCAAAGTCTCGGTAGATCCGGAAATCCGTATCGGACGGGATCACGCCGGTTTGGAACACTTCTTGGCCGATGATGCTGGCGTGCGGGTACTTGGCACCTTCAGCGTACGCGAGTGCCAGTTCGTCGCTGCTGGTCTGGAACAAAGCTCGCGGCCGCCGGCGCCAGCAGCCTCTAAGTTGATGAATGCTCGAATGGTCTTGGTCCACTTGTGCTGCGTGATGAACCCGTGGGCGGCCTGGAGAACCGTTTCTTCTGCGCTATTGAAGTTGAAGATCAGCGAGCCGTGTGTGGGAGGAGACATCGCAAAGTAGCGCAGCAGCTCCATCATGATGGCGATGTTGACGCCATCGTCCGAGGCCGCGGCGGCGCCGAGCGCAGCGTCGTAGTGCGAAGAGAACATCAGCGAGTTGTTGAGCACATCATCGCCAGCAGCAGCGTTGGCGTTGGAAGGCGAAGGAGTCCTTGTCACGCGGACGACAATGTTCGTCACGTTGGCGTAAATGTTCTGGAACGTGGCCAGGAACCTAAGGCCAAACGCGCCTACGATGAGGACAGAACATCCCACACGGTGAGAAATGAAGGGTACGGCCGTGGAGTGTGCGGGGCTGAAAAATGCGCAAACGTACCCGTCGGCTTTTGCACGTCGACCTCGACCGACACGCCTGCAGGAGCCGCGGCTTTGATCTTCTCGATCTGCAAAAGCCAACCACTCCAGACACAAACCGTCCGTTTAAAAGGTTCCTTTCTCATGATTGAGATGTTCCCGTATATAGTATGTGGACTGACCTCGCGCAGCAGGTACGCCGGCGTGAGCTCGTCGTTGGCCTTGGAGCCAACGGGACGGTAGCCAAATCTCATAATGTTCTCCAGCACCACGCGCGCGCGCGCCTCCGAGAACCGATCTGGTGGCGCGTCAAGCGCCTCGGGTGGCGGCAGCCACGTGTGGAAGTGGCCGATGGTCGCGAGCGTCGCGGCGTGGAACAGCACGAACGCCAGCAACACACGACTGGCGCGGGGGACGGACGAATTGCGTCCGCCAGCGCGAGCGCGAGCCTCGACCGCCGTTGGGCGGTCGGCACCATGCGTCACGGGGGGCCGAGGCTCGGTGGGTGCGGGGTGGCGACGTCGCAGCTCCGCCATCATAGAGTTGTTTGGTAAGTTTCGTGAGTGGATTTGTGATGATGGCAGTCATGTTGTTTGAGAAAAACCACAGCTGGAGATAGACTCCAGAAGATCCTCTACGTACTTCTGGAGGTCCATAATTGGCTATTTAATGATTATATATGTTTTCGATACTATCATTTTATACTTTCTATCAGTATCGACAGTTTAGAATCCGCAGCTTCAACCTGTTAGATCGTGCGCGTGCTCCAGGTCGAGACGAATTCGAGGCTGTGGGCCCACGCGGGCAGCGCGCCAATGAGCTCAAGCATGGGCGGCGTGCGCTTCTCCAGGTGGTGGCCCACCACGCCGACCTCAATGGGTCTGTCTGACCCAGCCTCGATCCAGAATTCGAACGACGCCGGTGGCATCCCTGTAGCAAACTGCAGGATATACGTTCCGTCCGAGTGCGGCGCCGGCTCACTCACGCCCTCACCGATAGACCTGCTCCAGCACAGGACAATAGAACAGCAGCACGAACGAACAACGTTAGTCTCTACACCAGACCAACAACAGAGAAGGTTCTAGGAGGGTGTGATCGTACCAGGATGTGAGCCGTGTCTTGTCCGCGTCAATAAAGATGTGGAGCTGTGCCGGGCCGGTGAAGTGCAAGTGGATCTTGCGGCGATTGGTCACAGCGTCGTACACAGACGAGACGACAGTGAGCTCCGGCAGCAGCTCGTCGGCTGCAAACTCTGGGCGTTCACAGGGCAAGTACCACGAGAACTTTTCCGGCACAAAGTCGCGCACCGGCAATCCGTAGGGCATGTCACCGTAGATGCCGACCGTGTCCATGAGCGTGCGTGGCGGCGCCACCAGTGAGGCGTTTTTCCAGCGCGTGTCCACGAGGAATGGGCGGATGGGCGCCGTGCCACGGTAGTCCATGGTGTTGAGCCAGATGCCTGAGTCCTGCGCCGACACTGTGCCGTTCGGGAGCACGACCTCGCGGTAGACGTGCTGCACCATGAGCCGTTTCGGTGTGATGTCCGAGTACGGGTTCCTGTATGAACGAACGTACATCGCGACATGTTAACAACTGCAAAGTCAGCGAACCGTTCTGTGGGGAGGAGGGGGAAACAAAAAAACTCACACTGTGGTGGAGATCAAAACCGCGCCGACGGTGATGGCGAGCAACAGGTTGCGGAGACGGTAGAGTGTCTTAACCGGCACCAAGCAGAAGAACCGGCTCGAGTACGACAGCATGACCTGGAACAAAAAAACGTCAAACCCAACACCAAGCGAGCAGAACAGTTACAAGGGATACGACACGTACGACAAGGCTCATGCCGAACACGACCGCCATCAGCAGATCGGGCGGAGGCTGCGGTCCGCAACGGCCCATCAGCGGCATGAAAAACATAAACGCAAGCACCAAAACAAACCCGCCGTGGATCACTGGCACCGCCATGGCCGCCAACGAGATCACAATGTAGGTGCTGGACGAGATTCGCTGGAGCCGCTGGAGACTGTGACACACGGCCTGGCCGACCAGCGGGAACAAGACCCACACCGCCATCATGTACGACGAGATCGCGCCGAGCATGAGCATAACGACCAGGAAGAAGAGCCACGTCGACAGC
Organism: Pythium dissimile; assembly: GCA_023336445.1. Classification (NCBI taxonomy): domain Eukaryota; phylum Oomycota; class Peronosporomycetes; order Pythiales; family Pythiaceae; genus Pythium; species Pythium dissimile. The sequence continues at coordinate 10,187 of JAADWZ010000402.1, read as the reverse complement.
ATCGCCTCAAACAGACTCTCTTCCACGCGCCAGAGCGCGTCAGCGCTGCGGCTCCTCTTGGACTTTTGATTCAGAAACGCGGCCAAGCTGTCGATCATGCCGGCCAGCGCCGGTGCAATGAACACGACCGCACCGAGATACGTGGACGTGTACCACGACATGGGGGCAAACAGCGTCAACACGATCGCAGTCAGCAGCGCGTAGCCCAGAGCCGCGCCAATGGATCGCATCATCAACTTGAACGCCGCTGAACGCTCGCGGAACGTGATCGGAGACCGAGCCAAGTAGAGTACCGCGAGCACAACCACTACGCTGCAGAGGGTGAACGAGGTGGATCGCGTCATGGAGATCATGAATACACCAGCCACGTCGAAGAACAGCACGTTGGAGCTGTGCGGCGTGGAACCGATCTTTGCGAGCCGTCCTGGTTGGTTCGCCAGACGCTCAACGATGCCGACTACGTTGTCACCGAGGCGCTGGATTGCGCCTTGCTGGATGCGCGAGATGTCGTCCAACATCGTGTGGTACACGTAGCCATTCGCGATATAAGCGAAATCCATGCCGGCGACCGCGCCGAAATCACGGTACACACGAAAGTCGGTATCTGCTGGAATCACGCCGGTCTGGAACAGTTCCTGCGCGATGATACTCGCGTGCGGGTACTTGGCTCCTTCCGCGTACGCGAGCGCAAGTTCGTCGCTGCTGGTCTGAAACAAAAGCTCCCGCCCACCGGCGCCAGCAGCTTCCAAGTTGATGAACGCTTGGATGTTCTTGGTCCACTCGTGCTGCGTGATGAAGCCGTGCGCCGCCTGCATGATGGTCTCCTCGGCGCCGTTAAAGTTGAAGATCAGCGAGCCATGGGTCGGCGGCTGGTGCGCAAAGTACCGCAACACTTCCATCATGATCGCAATGTTCACGCCGTCGTCGGATGCAGCGCCACCGCCGATCGCGGCGTCGTAGTGCGATGAGATCATCAGTGAATTCTCGAGAATGTCGCTGACGGCGTCGGCCGACGTACTCGCTACACGGACGACGATGTTGGTGACGTTTGCGTAGATGTTTTGGAACTGCGCGAGGAAGTTGAGTCCGAACGCGCCTGCGATTACAGCGATATCAGTGAGTGAATACTTCAAGTCACGGCAAGAGATCAAGTGACCGTCGCACCCGTCGGTCGCTGGACGTCGACTTCGATCGACACTCCAGGTGGAGCTGCTGCCTTGATTCGCTCAATCTGCACACCACCATGGTGAATCTGACATTCCTCGTCCGCAGAATCGTTAGTTCTCCTTACCTCGCTGACGAGGTACTCGGGCGTGAGCACGTCATTGGCTTTGGAACCGACTGGACGGTAGCCAAAGCTCATGATCTTCTCCAGCACCACGCGCGCTCGCGCCTCCGAGAATTCATTCGGCGGCGCATTAAGAGGCGCTGGTTGTGGCAGCCACGTGTGGTAGTAGCCGATGACTGCGACCACTGCGACGTAGAACAGCACGAAGCCAATGACCAGCAGGCTGGCGCGGGGGAGGGCCGCACCGCGGCTTGCTCGGTGTCCGGTGGGTTTATCGTCAGGTGTCCAGGCCGCACCGGGCAGCTTGGACACGTCGGCGTCGTCGTGAGGTTGGCGGCGCTTGCGGAGGTCCGCCATGGTTCGATCTGGCGAGCAGCTCCGGTCGCGTTCGGCTTTGATCCAAGGCTCTGTGGAACGGATTCCCTTCTGGATCCACACGCTGACGTGTGTGACATGAGACTAAGCTAAGCCAATCGAAGGATTGTGCACGTGATTACGCCATCGAATGGCTCTCCCAGCACCGTAACCAAAATGTACCCATTTGATGAACTCCACAGACTCAGACGATTTGGCTCCGACTTGGGCTTATGTGGTCAGATGGGCAGTTGCGGTGAGAAAGCTGCCAACAGCCTTTGTGTGCCTGCTCATTCTAGCATGGCCGATCGATTGGCGGCCTTTCTTGCAACTCGCGCTTTCGAGAGAAGCGCTGAGGTGTCTCGACCATGTGACGGTGTTGTATATGGCTCACGCTGAGCGTGTTCAACTTCAGCTTGATTTCGTCGGGCATCATGACGATGCCGGTGAACGCGTTTGCCATTGGGCAAGTAACTTTTGGACTTGGTCTTCTCAAACAGCACACGTGTCTGTTGACGGATCTTGTTCACGGTTCTCTCTGTAGTCGCTGTACGGTACCTGCCGTCCATGACACGTCGTTGGCGGCGTTTGCGGCCGCGTTGGCCGTCGGGTTGTACTTGCTGAGGTGGGAGTGCCACCGTCAAGCACGGCTCGCCGTACGGAATTGTCGACTGAGGGACGTACAATGATTTGGCAGACAAATAGAACCGGTGGAGGTCACTACAAAATGCAATGCAGTGGGCTTCAATACAATCATCACCACCTGCACCAGCCGCAGAGATTGGACTCGGCGCCGGGGTTGTGATCCATCGCATTCTAGCGCGCTTCCGACTGTGGAGGATGACGCGAGGTTCGGACTCCTCTTGTTGGACTTCACTCATTGTACGCTTCGCGCTCACTCGTTTCCCTTACGGTGTCTGTATTGCCCCATAGGCAAATACACGGCCGAGGTGGCGGGCGCGACTCCCAACCCAAACGCTTCAAATACCGAGCGCGGTAGTGCATTGGAGACATGATTACGTGGAACACATCTGCCTTCCATGCCGTGATTCTCTCACGGAAATGGGACCCAAACCAGTCTATAGCTCTGTTCTCGCCCCCAGTCGAGATTGATTGACGGTGTTGAAACAACCTTGTGTTTGCAAACACCGCCACTGATTGATGGAGTTCGAACCACCGTCGGTCAACTGTGGGGATGGAGGAATGTGACTAATGTGACAGCGCCTAAAGCACTGCTTTGGGCTCCTCAGCTTTAATCGGCAATAGCGATCTGACATTGTGGGCCACCGTCTCTACGTCTTATGTAGAAGCAGAGCTGATACATGCGCTGAACAGGAAGAGGTGGCGTCTTTCATTTAGTTAATGTCGACGGATATTCTTTCAACATCATTTCTAACTACTACAGGAGTAAAGATAAGCACAAACTCATACTTGCTCGTCAAGCAATGAGAGAAGTGAGCCGAACTTGCCGTCGGGGCTGCGCGGACTCGTGGGCCGAAACGGGGGGCGCGGAGGTGATGGCCGCGCTTCCTGCATTCGTCCCGGCGCGCTGGCTGGCGGTGCAGGCACTTGTAGGAGATGAAGTTCGTGCAGATCGTCTTCGATGTTTCGCGGACAGTGGCGCGACCTGGACGCCTTCTTGGACTTGGGTCGGCCCATTTCAACAGTACATTTTAGCTTCATCACAGGTGAGGGCGTGCACAGGCTGAACTTCTTGGAGCGCGGCATGCTTGCCATGATTGGCGTTCCTTGCAGCCGCACGGAAGGTGGGCCTCTCGAGGCCGGTCGCGGAGGGGCCTCGGGCGTCTGGAGCAGCCGAACGGTCTTGCGTTTGCACGGCGTCTGATGTAGCGGGATTTTGATTGGCGTGGAAAGCGGCGCTGGTGATGGAGCTGCTGCGGTAGGTGACACGTGGAGCTTTCGGATGCGCCGGCAAATCTCGCGTGGGTCGGCGCCCTGCGGCTCAAAATAAATACCGGTAATGCCGTTGTCGATGGCGATGCGGATGTTCTTCTCGTCGTCGTCAATGAGGATGGTGTCGCGGTTGCGGATAGGCTCGCCGCGTTCCAACGCGGCTTGGGTCGCCGCGGAAATCACGTACGGCAGCTTGACTGTGCGGTCAAAGTGCATGCCCGAGAGCAGCCACGCGGGCATGAACTCGATGCGCGCGCTGCGATCGAGCCGCCAGGACGAGTCGTCGCAGCGCAAGATCAGCCGCGCGGCCATCTCGCGGCCGAAGCACAGCGCGAGCACAGCGCGGATGAGCTCCAATTGCGGGCTGAATGTGACCACGGCCACATGGATGTCACTCTGGTAGAGCAGCGGAACGAGTGCCAGGAAGAGCGAGCGCACGTGGGGCCGCAGCGCCTCGGGAGACTGTGTCCATGCGCCGCCCGTGTGGATGCTCACGAACGTGGCGTCGAAGTCGATGCAGACGAGCTTGGCGCCCGCCTCGCGCAGCGTCGCGGCGATCTCGTGTGCATCGTTCGCGGCCGTCGCCATCGCTCGTAGTCTCTTGAGGAGCTCAGAAGAGGGACACTCTGGAGCGTCCTTCTCCGCGCTTTTTGCCAAGCAACCCTGTTAATAAAAACAAATCACAAAAACCGTGATTTTTGTTTCCCGCCTACTCATTATTTTTCAGATGTTTCAAATATTTGAAAAAAGGTAAGTACGGACTAAATACGCCTGGACATGTCTAGCTTTCCAAGTCACAATGTGGCGACGCATTGAAGTATTTTTCGAACTTCTTGCAAACCGGATGGGTTGCGACGATTTCTAGATTGTGGATCCTAAACTTCGCAAATAGACAACACGAAGCACAATGACCGTGTTTGTCAAATCGATGGGGAACATGACATGGAATTTTTGACTTGTAACGGATCGGACCAACAACAAAATAATTTATCAATACATAGAGAGCATTCGCCAGTGCGAGGAATCCCAGCAAGTCGGGGATGTACCCAACTCAGGCACTGGTGGCCACCCTTCTCCACATCGCATCTTCATCGTCGTATCGTGTTTCTATCTCATACATGTCGCTTCGCATGGGGGCCGTCTTAAGTGCTGTCACAGTCGATCAACTGGCCAGGAAAATGGGGTCCCCCGAGAACCAAGCCGGAAGGTCGCACGCAACTCAGCCGAGTGTGTGCTGCGTCGTCGATTGTCTTTGACCTTGGTGGGTCGTACTAGTATACTGAGTTGAGCCAGCGTGGTCGCAATAAATAGCCGCCAAAGTGGACCGATGGGAGGAGGATGCGGTGGCGGACGGGCTCTGTGTTCGGGTGGGTGGAGGGAGTGTTCACGGGGTTGAGTCGATGGCGAAGAAGCACGTCGTCATGTATCGCGACGGATCGGCAGCGTCCGAGACGCGGAGCAAGTACTTGTCGCCGATAGCCATGCCCCAGGGCACCTTGGTGTACAAGAAGCAGCCGTTGTTTGGCGCGTCCTTCGCAATCACAGTCGTCGCAGAAGAGCCGAGCTCCAGTAGTTCGATGGTGACGGTCTTGACTGTGTCGTCGAGGATCGTCCACTCGATGCCAGCGGCCTTGCCACGCGACCAGACCGTAGCGTCGTCTGGGTTCAGCACGTCAACGAAGTCTGCGCCGGATCGCTCATGCTCCTCGACGAGCTCGTTGCCGTTGACGTCGCGAGGTCGGCCGTAAACGCGGAGGTGCTGGACGTGGGTACCTGTACGCGAGGATGTCGATGGGGCGGAGCGTGGTGGCATGGACTGGCTGCCGGTCTCGACCATTTCTTCAGTGCTTCGTCGCGCGAGTTCCACCAAGCTCAAGGGCAAGGCTGTGAACGTGTGGCGTTGCCAGTCGATAGAGTCCTGTGGTGCGAACGAACCGGTCGATTTTCGCGCTCGCGGAAAGTCGTTGTCGTCGGAGAATTGGGTCGAAAGCTTCTTGCGGCCCACGCACGGAGAGGACGTCGCACTCGGCCTGATGTTAATCGGGTCCGACGCGTCGTGGAGGATGCGCAACGTGTCCATGGAGCTTCGGTAAGCAGCTCGAACGATGGGTACAGCGGGCTCCCAATCGGTCATGCTCCTCCGGACTACGGTCCGGACGAACAAATGCGCGGTCGGGGTCTAGGTGGGCTAGTGCGCTAAGCGAACTCAGGCGCGCTGCGGAAATAGGATGGATGTGAGGAAACGGTTTGTGGCGCGGTTGCTATGTGGTCTCTTCCACGGCTTTCTCCTCACAAGGCAAGATTCAGTATGACGGTCGACTGACAGCACCAATCCTGCCGTCAAGTAGAAAACGAGGAATCGGCCAGTCAAGAGCCGTGTGGTCCGTGGCCACCTGTTCGTTCGCGGCGGTAGAGCGGAGGGAGCAGGGTACGACCGAGCCCCTCGTCCCCGCAGACGCAACACCCAGCCCTTGACGCGGTCGGCGCGGCTCTGGTTTTTTTGTGTTGTGGTTGCTGCTTGTGCTTGAGCGCGATAAACAGCAGACGAGGGGTCGTGCGACTTGTCTACCCATCTAGAAAACCAGTTGCTTTGAGCGCTTCCAGTCAAATAAGTCGCTTGGCGTGTCGGCCCCTAGCCCACAAACGCACGACAGTGTGCACAAAACGCAAATGTGTTCCTGACCAAATCCCTGTTCTCCGACTCTTCCACGCCCTAATCTTACGCGCCGAATTATTATGGCGAGAGCAAACGCAGGTTTGATTTCGAGCCAACCACAGCCCTAAACCGCGAGCGACATTCCTCACATGGCGCCAGACCATGGCGTCACATTCTAGACGCAGCAACAAAATGGGACAGGGGTCAGACAGAAAAGATACATCTGCCACAGAACGACCAACAGTCTTTCAACGCATTCGAGAATCCAATTGCACAGCAACATGCAACCATCACTCTGCTCCCCAAAAAGGCTGCGAAATGGTTCTGTATCTTGCAGTTGCCCAGCGCAAACAGCACACCTCCCTGGCGCATACGTACGTGCCTTCACTTTCATGCCTGGCGTGGAGGCACCACCAGGTTAGAGGACCAGCCAATAGTTCGCGCAAGTGCGTTCACGATGCGCCGCGACTTTCTGATTCAATCGGCCAAGCATCAACGGCCCATGCTTCCATCCTCTCGCAAGGGACCGCTGTCGTTGAACACCTGCAGGCCAGCAAGGCATTTCCTTGGCTAGCCTCACGCTCTTGACGCACGCGATGCACCGCAAAAGCAGACGGGTCCTGCGCATGTGAAGAGGTGCGCGATATGGCCACGAGTGTCCAGTGTTTGTAACCGGAGGGACGGCGGCGAACGAAATTGAGCGGACGAGCCAGACCGTCGCGTGGGTGGGTACTCGGCCACCGCGGATTCTTGAGCATGCGGGTCCATTTTACGTGGTCGAGATGCTATGTTGCGCTCAAGCGAGTGGATCTTGGGCCGCGCTCGCTCGAGTTGTCCTCGCGCAGCCATGTGTGTAGGCCGGGCAGACGGTTCTGCCGAAGCAGGAGACGGCTGGGCGGAACGGCGCGGCCACCTGTTGACTTGCCGACTTGTACCTGGATGGGGCTGGAAGTAGAAAGCCTGTCAGCAGTTGGAGACCCCGCTCTCAATAATCGGGTCGTCCTGCTCTGAGCAGCTCGAGTGTGGTTTCTATTGTTGGATGAGCGTAAGAATGGTGTCCACTGTTGGATGAGCAACTGAATTTCGTAGTCGCTGGCTTCCAGGAGATCTCGATGCGACGACCATTATGGCTGGACCGTTTTGGTTGTTGGACGTACCGTACGTCGGGCCGAGAATAAGCTATGCACCCTCCGTCAACTCCGCGTCCAATGTACGATGTGCATGCTTCTCCGTTCGACCACGTACACATTACAGCACGATGCTGTCAATCGTCTTTTCCTCCGGAGCGTATCCATGCAGAGAGGGTCATCAGATCTGAATTGTCTTGAGTTCCAGCCAATCACAAGTGGTCAACTCATAGTTTCACCAATGGAAACACTCTATTTGGAAGCCATGTTACAACGTGACAACAGGATCCAGCTGGGCGCCGTCGAAAATCTTTGGGTTTCCATGTCGTTGGATGCATGCTGCACGATCTTCGTGCTGCCTCGCGCTCACACCCAAGGCACCACATCAAGACGATCGGAGCAACGATGCTGGGCAGTTCAGTTCAGCACTATATGATACTGGAGTTCGGTACAGCATCATGCTGGGAGTATTTCCAGAGTGGGTTGTGGATGTGGGTGTTAGAGCAGCGTGGTTGATGGCTGCGGCGCATCTAATGGTGACCTGAATCTTGGGTTTTGTGAGTCCGGATTGCTTTTTGTACAGTCGCGGGGTCGCTGGATGGATGACCCAATTCTGGAGCTGAACGAGATGAGATTGGATAGGTGCTGTCTAAAACTGTTGTGTGGTCGCAACCATCAACCCATGTGGCGTTCTTCAAGCCCACCTGAACGTTCGCTTGGTTGCTGCGGTTTTAAATTTGGAAAAGACGGGAGAGACGATGACGAGTCGTCAACGAATCCTCTCAATCACGTGCGCAAATAACCAGCGAGAAGTTGAAGATACTGGTTCGTCGCTCATGGACTGAGAGTGCTCGCTCTCTCGCCACGGACGGCGCGACCCTAAACGAAACGACAGGAGCGCAATTGTTTCTGGCGCTGGAGGAGGTGACTCGTTGAAGCGCGATGCACGTCACTGCTGCCCAGTTACTTCATGGAAATTACGAGTGGAGCAAGCCGCGAAGAAGCGGCCCGGTACACTATGATATGCGATCGCGCGTGGTCCCTATTTCCAGCTGTATCTCTCGCTCTGTGCGCCAGAGTGCGATTCGCTGAGTTCGGTTTTTAACTAGGGCGGCTGCGATATCCATAACATGTTCAGCTGTGTTCGCGAACCCGGCAACATCCAAGGTAAAAAGGTCTAGTTTGCAGCTGAATCTCCGCGATCCAATCGCCCACCAGTTGATGCACGATTTTGGCTGGGTCAAACACATCATCACCGAGGCGTAAAACGAGCAACTACGCGCGTATAGTAGTGACGGAGAGACCAATCGCTCATTCACTGTCGTGATCAAAGCCAGGTTTACATTCGAACCGGAGAGTCGAAAGCCTTTCAACAACCCACGCTCTCAACTTCAAGTGGTCCAACACGTTCACTCTGTTTCCTTCTATTATAGACAGTGGTCTGACATCATCGAGGTCGTGCCAACCGAGAGCAGGCTCGCTCGCACAACCCAGTCCACCCAGAACCCCACAAGCAATCGCCACCGATTGACGTCAGCCAGAAGCGAAAGGCCATTGGAATGGTTCCAAGGTGTTCTACCACATTGGGGAGAGTGCGTACCCTTCCGTGGGTTCTGAACGGAGTTTTGATAGTAACTTCTAGAAGCCATGGGGTCCGAGTTTAACAAACCCGTCTGCATGCGAAAAAGGAACCGTGTGATGATGGCTGTGACGGAGCTATGCGAGCCCCTGCTCTATTCTCGTCAACTAGATCACAATTTGCGGAATTAGAATAGACAGAACGAGAGCGGAAACGCACCGGCCGCCACAAAAAACTGCAAAGCTGCTCGCTCGCAGTGGAGTCGCCCGCAAGCTCGCCGACGCGGTCTCGCGTTCGGGGGTTGGATCACCGCCTACGCGCATTCAACGAGGTGGCCGATGCGGCGGCTAACAACGTCGTATTGGATTCGCGGACGAGCTACAGTACCAAGTTGTACCAAGCTCACCATCCCATATTCAAGACCACCGCCGCCGGCTTCGAGCGGCACGTGTCTACGATCTTTAGTGAATAGCAATCTTGACGCATTATCCGTCTGGGAACACCATGCTGTGAGCAAAGTGCTCCTCCTGTTGCAAGTTGCTCGGACTCTTTAGATCGCTAGTCGGAAGCACACTTCAACATCATGAGAGCAGACACGCTTCGAAGGATCCTACACTGGCTCATCTGCTGCGTTGTTAGCCGTGATCGAGGTCGGAACATGCTTCCATTCATCAACAGTGTCACACTCTTGATGAATGGAAACATTCAAATCTGAACTGTGAATGGCTTTTCACCAGTCGAAACATTTTCACCAATCTAAACACGTCATTCCAAGTTCTCACTAATCAAAGCAGCGATCGCCAATCACTGTTTGTTGAGCACTGATTGCAGACGAGCCTGGACATGGTCAATGTCCATTGCCATCACTATAGCGCTGTACTTCGTGGCAGAAGGTAAAGCGAACCGTCCGTTGTTCTGGCTGCATGCTAACCAGTCCCCACTTTGAGCTTCTTTTGTGGGCATCGTCGCCAATCCAATCCAAAGACGAAGTTGCCTTCCACGATGCATTCCTGCGTACGCTGCTGCTGAACTGCAGCGTCTCGACAGTATCACAAAGAGTCCAGTGTATGCGCACTTCACAGAAACACTCAACGGCCTCGTGACCATTCGAGCCTTCCACATGGTGACGAAGACTCTGCGCGATCAGGCTACCCGGATCAACCAGAACACCAAGGCGTTCTTGTTGCTCAACATGATCAACCGCTGGCTCGGCGTGCGTCTCGAGAGCCTGGGGGCATTGATCATTTTTGGTGTCGCGTGTTTCGTGAG